>CAJGYM010000010.1:0-124043 GCA_904845305.1 Caenorhabditis auriculariae | reverse complement strand
GAGCTTTGTTCATTTTTCTTTTTAAAATGGCTCGCAGTTTCATCAAAGTACCACCTACCTAATGTTTCGAAAGTGTTTGAGATGAAATTTGTTTTTAGATTTTTGTAGGGTGTCGGTAGAATGTTTCGATGCTTAAGGTGATTGTTTTATTCAAATGTTTGCCAGCTAGTTCTGATTATCTTTCACTACCACGGTCTATCAGTCATATTAGCTTGTCCTTCTTGTTTTTCCAACGAAAGGTAACCTGCTGAAAGATTATTCTTTGTTCTCCCGCTGTCATAAGAAAAAAACACAATCTTCCTGTTAAAAACGCTCCCACAACAATATTGGGTCGGATTATTTTTGGTTCACGCGTTTTGTACAAAATTGTTTTTCATTTCATTTCCTCAGCACAGACTCTCTCTCGTTTCATGCGGGCTAAAGTTCGCAAAAGGTTTCTAAAAGGGCGCTCACCTCAGCGTAGATGTATCATTTGCCAGGTTTTGGCCGTGATGTAAAGTTGAAGGTTTCAAAGAAATAACTTTTTTGTTCAACAACTTCAACACGTGTTAAATAATAATGCTTTTTATTTATTCTTATTTAGTATGATTTTGTGCAAGTAAGGTTCGTAGCCCCGTGCATCTTTTAGCTTTTCCAAGCGAACGGTCGTCTTGGAATCCGATGTGGAAGAAAACAAGGTAATATGAATTGAAAACAAGAATTGAATGCCAGAGGTGGTCATTAGAATTCAGAGTTTCATCATCTCGGAAGTTGTAGGTTTGTGCCCTTTGGATCCGGGAATGGAGAAGTTTTTGCGCTTCGCCCCGTTTCGCATCATTTTTGAGAATTGGCTCTTATCTAGTTTTTTCGCTCGACAGTCTATATCGAGGCCACTAGCTCTTTTTGGCACCTGAAACCTGGCGTTTTGCTTTTCGTCCTAAACAGCACGGCAACGATAATTCGGACACCTCTACAGGGTTGGTCCTCGCACGAATTGAGCTCAAACAATTTACCAACCTTAGGAATAAGTCCACGAACTTGGGGTGCCATTTCGGTTAGCTTCGGTAAATGATGGAAGTTACAGCGCTTAACGGAGAGGCTCAGGATCCCATAGATTCAAAACCCAATCATTTAACCAGCGTCAACGGCTGGTGGGAGAAGATACCGAAAACTAGAAAGGATAAAATGGAAAAATCTCACCGGACGGACGTCGGAAAACTGAAACGGCAGCAACGGTTGGGGCGACAGCAACGGAGACATGGGAGACGTATGAGTCTTACCATCGGACGGCTGCTTTTATACGACCGCCCTCCCCTTTTCTCGACTCTTCCGCATCGATTTCGAAGACAGTGTGCGGTGTGTGGAGGAGCAAGACAAAGGAGAGAGCGCAGACCGGAGACATTGCAGACCATTCTAGACGTAGACGACGAGAGGGAAAGCGCGAGGCGGTTGCGAAAGCGGTCGTCTGACGTGTCTGACGCCCTCTATTTTCGAAAACATTCGTCGTCTCTGCAGTCGGGGTATTTGTTCTGGTCGTTTCGAAATATTTCTTTCGAGGGTTTGGCAATAGTCGAAATGAAAATGATCAAATTCTCACTGTGAATCAACTAAATTCGAAGAGAAGTGTTATTTTTTTGATTGAATTCATTTTTTTATTCGCCGCGATGGTGGCTTTGTAAAAAAACTTTTGGCTGATTTTTTTCATTGGTGTCATAATAATGAAATTTTTTTGTAAACCTTGAATCTGGATCGGCTTGAAGTTCAAAAATTTCATATAAATTCATCGAGTGAAGGAGATTTTCAACGAAGATGTTGGTGAGACTTAGAAAAAGATCAGCCTACGGTTTTTTTTATTATGTTGTGAGAGAAATTCAAGTATACAAAGTTGTATTAAACAACAAATTTGCAGAAAATGAGATGACGATATGTAAACCAAAAAGCTGAAATGTAAATTATCGGGAAAATCGCACATTTTTCTTTCTTAAATTTGTAGCACACAAAAAAATATTATAATTTGTCCAAGAACGCAAAAGTAGAAGTAGGATTTCGTTCAAAAAAATTGGAATTACTTCGGAAAAAAATGGTCTTATCAAAGTTAAACTAAAAACAGTTTTTTCTCTCAGTCAAACGAAAAAGACTGAAGCGCTTATTTAAGCTGTAAAATGAAACACATTTTTGATCGTCACCGTCGAAATCGCTTTCTGAGTGACTGTCTTACCCGACCAATTCGAAAAATTATCCATTTCACCAAAATCAGCAAATCCCCTAGATAGGTTTAGTTCTGCCTCACTCGAAACCTCCATTTTTTTACCCTTTATTTATTTCTTCATTGTCAGAACCACGCAAATAATTAGGGTACAAATAAGAAATAAATGATACAACATTGGACAGACAACAAAGCCAGAAAGGTCATATTGTGCCCTAATGAGCACCACGGCGACCGCTTGCAAAAAAAGAAGAACAAAAAAAGATAAACTATAAAAAGACGATTGGGGGTGTTAATAATAAGTTCGCTAACAGCTATCTTAGATAAGTTTTTCTTTAAAGTTTTTGGGGTGGCACTGAAAACATTTAATTTGGTTATTAATATGTTCCAAAGTGTTACCCTTGAGTTGCTTACAAAATTTATAAATCGCATTTAAATTTCGACAGTAGGAAAAGTTGCGAGCGAGTTTGGAATTTCTCGAAGTACAAGATAATTTGAACTGAAGTTTGCCTTTGTGATTTGACAAAACTCAAAAAAACGTGGAAAAGTTTGACAGAATACTTGTAAATCAGTAATAGCTCAAAACTCTCAACCTGCACATCGTTCTATTTTTCGAGAAAAAAGATCTCAATGTTTGAAATAACTATTAAAATCGGTCAAAATAGGTTGTTTTCAAACTGTGAGCCCTTGTTTCTAGAAAACTGAGAATTTTTGCAGTTCGAAAATTTTTGGAACTCCAGCTGATACATGTAGATTCGATCTAATCGTAATTCAGGAAGGTCTGAATCATGATGGAAAAAGCTTTTTTGCTACAGAAAAGTTAGGCGAAATCCACTCTCTGACAGCCTCACCGAATTTCACAATACTAAAAATGTTCGGTTTTTCTCATGGTTGGGGTTCCGAAGGCTTGCTCGATGAACAAGGAATTCTACAGATTAAACAAAAAATAATTTATGAAAAAATGATATCATGAGTATAATACAAATAGTACATTAAACAAGATCAAATTTCATTGGCGACAATTTCGTCGAAAGCCGTGTCCGCTGCTACTAACGTGGTTTTCCGTTTCATTTGCGACGACATTTCCACCGTATTTTGTCGTCTCTAAAAATCATGATGTGTGCCAAGTTTCGTGAAGGTTTCGATTTGAAGGGAAGCGGGAAAACTCACAAGGGTTTTGCTGTTCTTCCCACAGCCGAAAGTTTCTTTGATGGATTGTCGGAATCTTGTCGACAAAAAAGCGTACAGAAAGGGATCTACAGCAGAATTCAAGAAAAGAAGCAGAAAACTTATTGGCTGCAGCACATTTTGTAGGCAATTCAAACATCTCGGAACTGCAAAAGTTGAAATGAGAACTTGATTTTGCAAAAAGATCAATTTCGTGAGTGTCAAAAATTGCGAGATTTTTAGGAGACGCAAACAAGATTTTTCCTTATTTTTTTACATAGATCTTTCGATTGAAATTTTGAGTTTTTCAGAATTTAAAACGGCAGATCGAGAAAAACTGTTTTTCGAATGTGGCTTTTTATGTTTTTTGCGAAGCTTTATGATCTCGTTTTTAAAAAAATGTGTATAGTCGGATTTCATCAACAATGAAAATAACAACTTACTCATGGGATCTCTCCAAACAGTCCACATGAAGTACAAGTACCTTGGTAATGAGAAAAAGGCAAAAGCGACGACGATTCCAACTGCCAGTCGTCCCACCTAAAACAATTTCTTTTTTTTCGGTCTTTCTGAGACCAAAAAACAACCTTGCGTCGTTTATTTGTCGTCATTCCCCCAGAGGATGATTCAGATCTCCAACCTAGAAGAACTTTCTCCTCGTTTTGAATTTCCTAGTACGCACTTGATCTTGGCAGGAGTTTGGTGGCCGAGTTTTTCGTGATGTACGTCGTTCTACTCACAACAATGCCGATAGTCGCATAGATGAAGAGTAATACCAACAGGGGTAACGCGTACCTAGAAAGTTATTCTCGAAAAGTTGGGACTCAAACTTTACCAAACAATGAAGTTGAGGGTGGCGACCGCTTTCAAAACATTCACGCCGCCAACTTCGATATGTCTTCGCGTGCAAATCTCGAACTCACGATTTGAATCTTTCAATTTCTTCTAACTTCTTACCGACAACGTTTCATTGACGTCTGCGTACTCCAAGTACTGAGATGCGAAGTAGTAAGGAAGGTTCATGATTGCACTAGCTGCAACATAAATTGAAGATAGTTCACCTTTGGCACGTGAAAGATCTATTGAAAGTATTTGATTGATACTAGCTACAAAAATTGTACTAAATTCCACGCTGTGAAACTTTTCATACACGCAAAACATTAAAAAATCAAAACTTTTTGAGCAATTACAAAAGCTCAAGAAAAAAAAAAGCTTTTCTTATCATTCTACAAAAAAAAAGTTCAATTTTTGGTGTTTCCGATCAATTTTAAAAAATAATTGCTTAAAAAAGAAAGCGTGCAATGAACGCTTTGTTTGTTTCTACACACAATTTTTTCGCTTTCAAGTGAAAAACAATATTTTTATTTCGAACAGTCGAACTAACTTGTCCAGACAAAAACAGAAGAAGTGATGAGAACTCGAGTGGAAAAAGTTCGCCGGACTCGAAGAGGACGCAAAACGGCTATCAGTCTTTCCACTGAGACTAATACCTGTAAAAAAATATCTTTTTCAGATGACAAACCCAGAAAAAGAAAAAAAGTTTAATTTTTTTTAAAAATAATTTTTTTAACGTTCCCGTCCATCTCCTCCATTGGGTTTTTCTATTAATATTTGCAAACGCCTGACGTTTTTTTGAACTCAAATTTTCATTTGACGTGGTTTGATTCAGCTTTGATGGATGTTGTATTAGTTTTTTACCCAAGTCCTTGGATTTTTCGAGTAGGTGGGAAATCATTGATTTTTATAAAACAACTTCTTATTCTGCCATTTATATTTCTGTACTATCACTACGAGCACATTCTCTATATAAGGTAGCTTTTTTGTTTTCTGTTGTAAAGCTGGGAAAAAAACGGTTTATTTTTTTTTAGATCATCTCGAAAAGTATCAGTCCTTTGTATCATATTTTAACCATACTTTCGATATTCATCAATTTGTTGACATGATACTATTTTTATAGGCTAGGCTCAGAATTTTTTTTTGTTCATTAGGGGGGATCGAGAAAAATTTAATCTTCGAACTAAATTGAGAAATCGTGGTTTGCGAAATTTCGAAATTCGAACAAATTTGAAGGAATTCCGTGTATTTTCTTCACTCGAAGTGGCAGCTTTCTCAGTCGGCCGAGACTGTCCTAGAGTGTACACGGGGTCCGTGCCCGAGCCCCACCATCACCGCCGTGCCCGTACCCGCGAAACTGAGGGATCTACTTGTGGAATCACAGGCGAAGGATCGTAAGGCCATGCTTTCAAATCAATCAACTACACGTTTTGACTTCTTTTTCGCCAAAGGCAGTGTTAGTGCCGCTCAAAAGAGCAATTTTTTCACCGCCTAGTCGATTCCACCTGATGAAAGTGCCCTTCCATTCATGGAACTGACCAAAATACCAGCAGAAACGTTGGGGACCATGTGGAGAGTGTAGATGTAAGAGTAACAAAGTACTTTTCCGAAAGGCCATCGGCCGTGTCCTAAAAAATAATAATATTGCTTTTTTGTACTCAGCCTACCCTGCAGAACGAAATGAGCGGCATTCTGCAGAACGCAGAAAATACCGACAAACAGGTCAGCAACCTGCAACTTCTGATGTTTCAACATGAATACTTCAGACTCACCGTCAAGTTTGCGAGAAAGAAGTTGGGGACACTCCTTATCCGTTTTTGTGAGATAAAAACGAGGAGAATGACGATGTTTCCTGCAATTATTCTTTCTAACACAGGAAGCGCAAAAGGTGCGAATGCAGCCAAAGTAGGCGCAGATCTGACAATTCAGTGGGATGCTTTAAAAAGCTGTAAAAAAAGAATTTATGTTTTTATTTTATTTACGATTGCTTTAACTTTTTCACGAAGTAATGTTCAAATATTTTTTGAGCCTCCTAGAGAAAGTTAAAAAAATTTGAACTTGAACTAAGCAAACTTTCTTTCTAAATTCTGTTTTAATGCATAATTTTGCAGGGAAAAAACTGCCGCGTTTTTTCTTGAGCGTTCGAATTCAGCCGAATACAAATGCAAACTGGTTCACTTAAAATGGAACACGATAAAAAATAAAACACTCGTTTCAGAAAATTGTAGTTAAAATTTTGAAAAAATGGCCAAACCTGAGGTTAAGTGAGAAAAAAATAACAGAACACTATTTTTTTGAGAACAAAAAAATCCACGGGAATATGTGCAAACCTTATTGTGTTTTTTTCGGATCAGTGAATTTTTGAAAAAAAGAAAAATTTTATTCGAAAAATCAAATATTTTTTTTGAAAAATTCGGTTGAATATTTGACGTACTCGAAAAAAAGTTTCGAAAGCCCCAGCTTGCGCATTTTTTTTCTATTGAAACAGGCTGCATTCATTATTTTTTTTAATTCTATTTTTTTGAAACAGACTTCAAAAAGTAGTACCTTGGAAACTATGGGAAAAAGCTTATGTTTAGAAATTCCTTTCTTCAATGAAAGCTTATTGTTCAAATTATGATTCTCAGTGTCTTCATGAATAATAAAATTTTTGCCTGTCTAAGAAAGAATCTATGTTTTGAGTTAATGATTTCTCTTCTAGTCTGTTATCTTGAAAATTAGAAAGTCGAGCTTAAACTCAACCTGATTTGAAACGAACATTCTTTTCAGCTCTATCCATTAAACGAACAGTGAATCGAAAATTATTTTCCTCCGCGAATGAAAAGCCGATGAAACAACACGGTAGTGTTTGTCCTTGGAATCAGCGCAAAAACGTTTTTTCTTTCATTGAATCCCTGCCAAGGTGCGAGAATCACATATAAAAACGGACGATGTCGTCGGTGGCCGTTATTTGTTAGTGCGAGTAAACTCGCACGGACACAAAAGAGAAACGCGATACTTTACTGGTTTTCTTCTTGCTTTTGTACTTTTCCCCTAAGCATTTCTTCGTTTCTTGAAAAAGATCTAAAAAGATCAGATCGCTCCTAAGTGCAAAAAAGATGGAACAAACCCAAAACTGTCGCGAGGAAGACAAAAAGGTAGGAAGCCGAGAGCAAGAAATGAACTGTGGGTCTGTTCAGCGGAGAGTCGCTTTCCATTGGATCAAAACCTGCAAAAAACCTGGTTCGTTCGAAAAAGCAACCAAAAGTTTAAAAGGAACTATATTATTGAATGATGAGCTTATCTAATATTCATCAAAATCAATTGACTCTTTGAGTTGAAAAAGGCAATGTTTTTTTATGAAAAGAGGTTTTTTTCAAATTCAAACTACACATTATTTGGATTCTGATGAGGGTTACCGTCTTCTCATTTATCTCTTTGAGTTCAAAAATAGAATTAAAAAAAGCTTTTCAGTTCACAACTCACATTTTCTCATTTGAATAAAAAAAAAGTTCAAAAAAAGTGATCACAGTATTGTGAAAAAGTGCTCAAAAAGTGTTCAAGTTTGTTGAAGATCTTTATTTGAACACTTCCGAGTAGTTTGATATTTGTTCGTTTTATTTGTCAGAAATTATTGAATTACTGTTTTTAAACTTTTTAAATATTTTTTCGAGATATTAATTCATTAGGACCGCTGCAGATTTGAAAATCTCCTGAAAAAAAAACCTTTGAGATTATGTTACTCTCGTAAATATATATGTGAAATAGAAGCTGCCAATTGACGAAAATTGAGTTTGTGAAGAGGCAGAAGTGTTTTAGCTCCGAAAAAGTCGGACAAGAAGATTTAATTTTTTTTTCACACGATTGACCTACAAAAGAAAAATGCGAACTTTAACAATTCGGCTCATTTCTCCAAAAGCAAGTTCTTTTTAAATTTTGCATGAGTTTGCTTATAGTAATTATATTGCGGATTACAAGTTTTTGTTTTCGAAAAAGTCTGCTATTTCATTTTTCAAATGAATTTTGCTGTCACTTTTTTAGACGATTTCTCAGCGTTCATAAATAGAAAAAGTTAATCGAGCTTCTTTCTGAACTTTCGATGATTGGCAAACGTTAATTAAACAACAAGAAAAAAATGGGAAGCAAGTTCAAAGTTCATATCCCTCGAACGAAAAAAAAAACGCTTCGACACCTCGAAAATTTACGAGAGCGTCTTGAGCGGAGACGTGAAACAAGACCAGCTTCTCCATCCGTCTTCTCATCAACCTTTCAGGATACTTCTTTGAAAAGATGCTCAGAAAAGTTTGCAATGTTCCAGACACCAAGGTGACACTTTCGAAATTCAGTTCAAAAATAGAATCAGTTTTACGTACTTCTTTGCTTTTTTAAAAGTTTGAAAGTGCGTTTTCTTTTCGAACTTTTTAAACTTGACTACATCGAAAAAGAGTATCAAAAATGAACCTTAATGCGAGGATGATAAGACGGGCAACTCGGAAGTTCTTCAACAAGTTGAAATCGTTCAACCACGAAACATCGGAGCCCAAAAAAACCTTTTTTTCTGAAATAAATCACAGTATATTTCAAGCAGTCAAGATTATGAATAAAATTCGATTCTTGAAGTTATTAAATTATGAAGTCGAAAAACTTGAAGCTGAGCGAAGTTGTCAAAAAAATGAAATTTTCTGTAACAGGGTAAAGAACGGATCTCATGAGAAAGAGCAAGAAGTTGTGCGACACCTGCTGCTCCTCACTATTCGAGTCTGGCCCTCGATGACGCGCAGCTGATTTTCGCAACAAAAGACGGAGTCTTTTCTTTGTTCCGCATAATAACCAGAAACTGGTGAAGCTGTGTGAATCTGAGAACATTTCTTTGTTTCTCATTAGCAAGGGAAATACCAACTTTTGAATGCAATTTTCCACATTGTACTTTGCATTCAAAATACTAAGCGGTAAAAACTTTCTGAAGGGCCATGCAAAAAGCTCCCCCAATATCCACTTTATCAAGCTTCGACTTTTTTTGAAACACGAAAAAGCTTCAGAGCGGGTGTGTAAATGATACAAATGAAAAGGTGTGTGTAATTCTCAATAAAATTGGAGTCTTATGAGGCGCCAGACGTGTGGTTCGAAACGTGTACTTAAGAGGTTGATTGAAAGCGAAAAATTGGAAAAGGCGCTGAGAAGACTACTTTTCGCAAAGTAAACTCAACGGAAACGCGCTGCAAAAGAAAAATTCGTAAAGGTAAAGTAAAGGGTAATAGCTGCTGAAGGCGGGAACAAACGTTTAATGAGTCCAATCGGTCCAGCTTCCAGTCTTTTTCTATTTTGATAAGTTATTTTGAGGCAACAAATTGTAGTTCCTAGGATTACTAACAAATTTAATTTACATTAATGATTCAATCAAAATAATATCTTTTACTGTTCAAAACTCAACTGACTAATTGGTTCGTCGAAAATGGAAATCCATTTCCTCGAATTTAGCCTGAAGAGAGTGGTTTTTGATGAGGAGGCCTCAATCTGACTCAGTTATTCTTCTAACCAATCAAACCTACGCTCTTTTGCTGATGAGGTTCAACAAAAAAAGCTGCTCTGAACAGCTTTATGGCACTCCAATGCTCACGCTTATTAATTTTATTCTGAAAACCGGTTTTTTTTCGAAAGAGTATTTTATAGGTCGTGAAGTACAGTAAGAAGTGTAGTTACTTCGTTTGTAGAGAAACTTTTTCAAAAAATTCTCAAATGAAGTAGTTTTTCAAGATTCTTGGTTTTTTGATTCCTAAAAAAAGTGAGAGTATATAAAGAAGGAATCTTTAGAAGTGGTGGTGGGAATTTAGGACCTCGAGACCGACGATGACGAAGCCCAGCCGCCGGATTCCCGGAGCAAATTTAAGTGCTGCCGGAGCGAACCTCAGTCTAGAGTTACAAAACAATGAGAATCGTATTATTCGTCAAAACACTCTTAAAATTTCCGTTGACCTTTTTTGAATGAAACGGGAACGTTAATTAAGCTCGAATGGAATCTTCCATCAAGCAAAATTCCAATTTTGGTGTCCGAGGAACGGTGAATGAAATTTTTATTGAGAATTTGACTTTTGACGCCCCAAATAATGTCTAGGTTTTTTGAACTCGTCTATTTATTCCCAGAAAGGTGATTTTAAAATGAACCTGTTTTTTTCGAAAAAGAAAATAAGTAAAAATTTTGACTGTTGGTTTTTTTCTGAATTGAACTGAAACTTCATTAAAACAACGCATGATATGAATACAAACCAAGCGAATGGAGTTTGAGCTAACTGGGGAAACTTGTCTTGAAAGGAAATTAGCATTTCGTGGAAAATGGTAATTGAGGCATTTATCTCAAATAGGAAAACGGTTGAATTCCCATGAAAACTCGCAAAAGTGGGGAAGTGAATTTAAACGTCCTCAGAGGTTAGAGCCAATATTCGGCTGTACGTCACTCAACCCACCCTCAAATGAAAGGCAATCAGACTCTTTTTCGTTTATCGTAGAACTTCGTTTTTGTTGAATAAAAAAAGGTAACAGCAGAGCGAAAACTTTTTGAAAAGTACTTGAAAATATAGACAGAACTAGCCTTTTCTATGTCAATTTACTCGACGAACCATCGCGGAGGCTTCTTTCGATGAACCTTTGGGAAAATAAATTGAGTAAATTTAATTTTTTTTTTCTGTTGAGTATATTTTTCTTAGCGTGTTTGGCTGAAAAGGAGAAGTTCTTCTTGAGATCGGGGTTTTTCCGATGAGGATTTTTTCACATTAATCGAATGAGAGCAAACTCTCATCTAAATACAGCGGCAAAGTGAAAAGAGTCGAATCTGATTAGTTCAACTTGGACTATTTTCAACAAGATGTTCTCTTCATGCAAAATCCTTGGCTGTATAGAAGCAAAATAGACAATACAAAGTTTCATAGAACGAAAACTTCATGGATCGATTGTAACTGGATATGTTGCGAATTGCGGAGTGGGTCAACAGAGAGACAAATTTGAATCTGTGAAGCGTGGAGATTATGAGAGCAGTGCTTCTAGGGACGCTTGTCTTTTAATTTCGAATAATCGAAACTCATTCCATGTTCATGTGCAGGATGCAAATGAAGCTGGAATTCGGGAAAGTTGCCCATGAGGTTCTGAGAAACTTGAAACGAGCCGTTCATCAGAGAGTCATGAAAAACGTCATTAAGTATGCAAAAAAACGTCAAATCAGCGACCTACATGTGCAATTATTCAACAGGACATTTGGCGCGTAAGAAAAAGAAAAATTGAAACAGGAAGTTTGGTTAGAAACGCTCAGGTTGATGTACTCGCTCAAGTTTACCTAGAGTACTTGTTTAGCGCCTCTCTTCACACTTGAATTATTGCGAAAACCGCATAATGGTTTTGTCGCCTCCATTCTTCTGCCCTCACCGTTTTGCCTCGTGGCTGTCTCAGACTTTCGAAGCAATTCGTGCTTCAATTCAAGTTCAAAGTGCCTCTTTACAAATCCGACGCGGTCATTACATCGAATGTTGCGCAAGTTTCTATTCAAAGTACTTCAGAAATCAGTCTCAACTTCCTCGGCCGAAAAAATGTTCAGTCTGACTTTTCAAACGACAAAACACGTATTTCAAATGAAATAATTTGTATGTCCATCACGAATAAACTTTTGGATGTTTTTATCTACGAAATTTGGAATTGGAGCAAAGTCGTTAAAAAAATATTTCTTAGTAAAAATGATGTACAAGAAGCAAACATTATGGTATGATCATGATGCGGGAATGAGTTCTCCAAAAACAAATCTCTTGCAGGGAGGAAAAGTAGGGCCGACAAGAAGGAAAAGTCAACTAATTTTTTGAATTAAAGATTAATTTTGAAATTTTCTTCAAAGACTTTTTGCCGAGTCAATGAGGAGAAAAAGGAGGGACTACAGTAATCCTTTCCAGCGTTCTTTATGTCCCACTTTTTCTTTCCCTCTAACACTTATCATTCGCTTTTTAGTGATGGTCTAAAACAGCAGGAATTTATCGAAATAGTTATGTGTTCTGATTGCCAAAAAGAAGGACGAGGTTCAGCTTTGGTCGGGAGCAGTTGCTGGAATGTGTGCGAAGTCTAGCGGCGGACCTTTTCACGTTTGTTGACGCTCAACACTACAAGCGATTGAGTAGATGTCTGGAACATTATGTTTGCATAATTTTCCCTTGTTCGAATTTTGTCGGCGAATAAGGGTTCATCAACTTTTTGAGTTTAAAAAATGTATTTCTGGGGATACATGAAGAAGCAACTGATTGTCGGAACGCTCAAAACTCGTGCCAATAAATCGTACCGGTTTTGATCAACGACAGTTTTGCGAATCGGCAAACGAATCTTTGGATATTCCATTATTCAGCAGAGAAACTTATCTGAAAACTGAATAAATGTTTAATGTGCAACATATTTCAGACATTTTATGTTTTGACTCAATTCTCCAAGTAAAAAAAGTTCAAGAACATGTAGTTCAGGAATGGAAATTAAAGTTATTGAGCATCTTCGACGGCTAAAAATAGAATCGTTATTTATGAAACGAAAATTCTAACAAAAATCGACAACAAATCATACAAAGTATACCTTGAAAGTTTAGGAAAAATATTTGAAGCAAATGGAAATCTTTTAAAGTAGAGATTAATTTAACAATTCTTGTTGCTCACTTTCACGCTACGTAATTTTTCTGTATGCGTGATAAACATTCATTTGATTGGATTCGAAGGCAGCAGCTTCAAAATTCATTTTATTTCATTTCAAATGTTTATTCGCCATTTCGCAATCTGCACGACAAATACAAAAAATAACACATTAAAACAATCAATTAAATCTAACAGCTGATCTGTGGAAACGGCTGGAGGAGAAGATTGTCTGTATAGACTGATCCTTTCTGTAAATTTTAAACTTTTTTTTTCAATGTCCTGTCAAAAATTCAATGGAAAATTTCTCAAGTGAATTTTTAATTTTTTTTTTTCAACTTGGATTAAAGAATCCGAGGTAGAATCTCAAGATTGACAAGCCATAAAAGTTGCCTTTTTGGTGTTTCACATCCCTATTTTCAGAACATAGTCCGTTCGCTGACGTTTCCTGATTGCAGAGCCCGTGACAGTTGATTCATCCTTCAAAGTTTAGTTCCTGGTTGAAATTTTCGAACACATGACTTTTCCACGAGCCCGGACAAAAAGGAGGTTTTTTAAACGCATTGCCCCAGTTTGTTTTCAAAATACATTATTGATTTTGTTTTTTGTGTTAACAATTGACATGAAACATTTTTAGGTCACATTTTCAAATAAAAGCAAAATTTTGTTCCCTGAAATCCTGAGAAGCAGCTTGGTAGTTACAGCAACGAAAACAGGTGAGTATTTTTTTGGTTTTGTCCTAAGCTTTGACAAAAAAATCATTTTGATCCGTAATTTCAACCAATTAAGTAAACTGATGTCATAGGAAATTTGAAACGAGCGTTTAAAAAAATAATCAACAAAAAATTCAACAAAGCCAATGAAACGGTATGAATGACTTCTAATTCGAAAAATTGGAAAAAAATAAATCTAATACTCCGTAGCATAGCATTTGGGTTTGATAACAGCCCTGCATTTTTTTGGGGGCCTTGACTCCATAAAAAAAGTATCCAACACACTTATTGGGATTTTTCTTCCAAAATTTTTCAATTCCCTAGAAAATAAAAAAAGCAAATGTCAAGTTATTTGTAGTCTACAACTTTTATCTTGTTTTTTTATTTTTCTTCATTATTTTATAAACCTTCATTCATATTAATGTGAAATCTTTGATGGCTTTCATATTTCTTTTTCGTGTAGAGGTACAAAGTAACAAATAAAAAAATGTTTATGATCAAATACTTTTTTTCGCAATTATCAACGCAAAGGAAATAAATTTTCAACATCGGCTTCTTAAAATAAATTGGGAAAAAATTCGAAATGAGAAGCTTGAAAAAGTGGAAAAAAATTAAGAAAAAAACTTCTAGGGACGAGCAAAACGATTTTCTATACGGTTGAAAACAAAAAAAGGTTAGTCTCAACGATGCCATGAGAAAGAAAAAAGTTCTTAAAGTGCTTCAAAATTAACAATTTGTTCAAAAAACGTGTCAAAATAGCTTCAACAACAAAAAATATTCAACCTTTACATCAAGAAACTATATTCTGTTAAACGGTTACTGGTACACAAAAGGAAAGTGAGAATGACAAGCCCAGTTGGTTCCAGCGAAGATCCGAAAAACCAACAGAAATGCGGTCCCTCGGCTGCGTGGGACTCATGCATGCGGATATGACGCGCGCTGGCTGTTTGCAGTGGGGCACTATTGTGTTCAACGCTCCCTACAAGCCCGCTTCCTGTTTTTTTTTCGCGCTTCTCCGCACCGTCCCTTGAACAACTTATTGATTTTGAAAAAGCTGGAACGCATGGAGACGTGATCCATCAAACACCAATTTTTCGCATTCGTTTTCTGTTTCAATTGTCTTGTGAATTGTTTTAAACAATTTTTGGAGAACCCGGAAAAAGGGCAAATGGTTACAAAATATTATACATTATTTTCATAACTCAGCTTTCTCAGAAAAAAACTCCTTCAACTTCAAAAAAAGTGCAAAATTTTTGATTATCGAGCTTTTTTTCTTAAGGTTTAAGCGCAAGAAATGTTCTGCGAAATTTGCCACTCTGATCATAAAAAAATGCAAAAAAAGAAAAAAACTGATATTTGTGAAAAACTCGAATCTTTTCTAGTTTACTCTTTTTTTCTATTTTTCTTTTTTTGTACTTACTCACGAATTATCCTTCAATCGGTTTTTTTGCTTGTTGAAAATAAGACAAAAACCGCTCAAAATGAAAAAAATGACGTTTTATGTTTCTTTTCTTTTTTTCGAATTAGCTAAATCAAAAATAACTGTTTCAAAAAAATTTTTTTAAAAATCTTTTTTTGATTATTTTTTTCTGAAAAAGACGCTTTGAAAATTTGGTGCTTTTGGAAAAGTATGACCCTCTCTATTAATTGCTGGTTAAGTTTTCAGAAAAGCCAAAATTTGACGATCAATTTCACAGGCCCAGAAACTTGTGTCATAACTTTAGATGAGTAAAATCTAATCAATTTTTTTTCTGAAGTTTTATTACTTGCTCTTCTCTTCTAGCAAAAGCGCAAATTTCGGCAATAAGCTGAACACATTTAGTTTTCGAATCGATACCGTTATCTTCTTATTCAACGCCTTATCAGACAGTTTTGCGAGTGTGATTCAGCAGAACTGTCATATAATATTTTAACTTGTATATGCTACCGTTTTTAAATGTTTTTCTCTTTATTTTTTCAACAACATTCCTGTTTCAGATGAGTCAAGGAGCTCTTGTGGAGAGCTCGGTGCTCGATGTTTTGCAGAAGACCCAACTACTGCAGTATCAGGATTTGTTTGTTTTTGGCTTCCAAGTCAGACGACTCGAGCATTTCCATGCAATAAAACCAAGAGACATGGCGGTCAGTTTTGAAATTTCTGAAAAATGTAATATTTTTTGCTTTGTTATTTCTCATTGAACGCCGACCTTATAAAGTTTTCCAGAAAAAAAATTGCCTTTTAACAAAAAGAAATGGGGCGAATAATTTTGGAATATTGCTAATTGAAAGTTATAACTCAAAAAAGTCTTTACCTACAATTTTCAATTTGTACGCATTTCCATTGCTGTATATTGAGAAAATGCGGGCATCAAACTTGAAACAACGCTTAGAATAAGGAATAATTAAAAAATGGGCATCGACGAAATTGTTTCTTATTCAGTTCAATCTTTTTTCAGACGGCCGGATTGCATCAGGACCAAATCAAAAGGCTCTTAGAAGCTAGCAAAATTGTCATGCAAGATTCGAAAACGGATAAAAACGACTGCAAATACGTCAGCCAAAAAAGTGCGATCGACCAGATCGTCCCCACGCAAGAAACTTCGATTCCTGCGGACCAGGTAAACAAAAACTGTTTTCGATAATTTAAAATTTTTCGCAGATCAAATTGTTTGAACAACTGGGAGAGGGGACTTTCGCGGTTGTTAAACGGGGCACTTGGACGTATCCTGGCGGCCGAAAGTTGGATGTTGCCGTCAAAATTCTTCGCGATATTTCTCCCACAGTATTGGAAGACCTCAAGGTTTTCATGATCTAAAATTTTGCAAAGAAAAAATTATATGAAAGTACAACACATACATTTAGGTGGAAGCAAGCCATCTTCTGAAGTTACAACATCCTTATTTGATCAGGCTTTATGGAATCGTTCAACGCCCTTCAATGATGGTAAGCGTGATTTTAATAATTTTGAGTTCAAATGATTGTTGAAATGTTAATGTTTTATTATTCGAAAAAATTTCCAGATTTTTGAGCTTTGTGAAGGCGGATCTCTGTTGGATCGGCTTCGTGATGACCACAAAAAAGCTCCTTTTGTCACTCAATTGCTAGAATATTGCATGCAAACCGTGAAGGCTCTCCAGTTTCTGGAAGTTAAGCATTGTGTCCATCGTGACGTCGCTGCCCGAAACATTCTCTTAACCAAGGATGAGATGGTAAGGAGAATAATTCGAGAAATTTCGAACTCCCCTTTTCAGAGTGTCAAACTGTCAGACTTTGGTTTAATGAGGAACCTCAAAGAGAACGAGCAGATGTACATAATGGGACCACAGAAAAAAGTCCCGTTTTCTTGGTTAGTTGAGAAATCAATAGAACATATTTATTCTTAGGTGTCCCCCTGAATCCCTTCGTCACCGAAAATTTTCTCATGCTTCTGACGTTTGGGCGTATGGCGTTCTGATGTGGGAGATTTTCACGCTTGGTGAAGAGCCCTGGATAGGATGTCGGGCTATTGACGTGAATTCTATTTCGTTTCTGATGACATGTTCTATGTTTTCAGGTATTGAAAAGACTTGACGCCGGAGAAAGACTGGAAGAGCCTCAATACGGATCTAAAAAACTGTATGAAATCATGAATTCCTGTTGGAAACTTCGAGCAGAAGATCGTCCCAAATTTAATACTCTCAGAGCAAATTTGAAAGCTGTGAGTTCTATTTTTATTTACTTCATAAATGTTGTCTCTATTTGATTTGCGGTGTGATTTGAAGAATCTGATTTTTAAAAAAGCTTTAATACTAAAAATCTTTTCATGGTAATTTTTTTTTACCGAAATCCAAGTGTTTGAAGCTTGTTACCTGAACAGCCGTATATTTGCAGATAGAGTTCAACACTGCAGTCGTTAGAGAGCCGCATGTGGCTCGAAATCCAAAAACATCTCTCATTGGGTAAAAAAACGATCCCGTCATCGTTATCGAAAACAGGTTTCCTGAACTAATTGAAATTTTTTTCTCAGTGATTAAAATGCTATTTATTTTCAGTGGCCACGAATGGTTTGGGCAAAGCAAAGTTTCTCGTGAGTTTGGCAAGTTTCCGCGAGAGATCGTCTTTGTCCCAAGCCAGTCTCGCGAAGTTCCAGATCCAGTAGCACAGCTAGTAAAAACGGATGGATTTTCTCAATATTCTTTGAGATCTTCCAGAAAAGTCCGCAGACAAACAAAGCACTTCCTGCGATATCGGTCAACTCTCAAAACGCTGGTTCTTTCAAAATTTCCCTTCCGGTACAAGGTGTGTTTCGTGAAACGTTTTTTTTCTATTTTTCAACAGGACAATTTTTTTCAATATAGTGTATTTTTAATGAATTTCAAGTGATTTTTGAATGAGAACTTTGGGCTTTTTGTTTAGAGAGAAAAAGTGCAATTTATCCATTTTAAAGGAACAACACTGACAGAGCTTCATGACGTTTTTTTTTGAAAAGTTTTTTTTCCGTCTGGAAATTGCTGGAGAATATGAAGAACCAATGTGTATTAAAAAAGAATTTCTTTTTTAACAATACAGCCGAAACGTTTTGTTCTCACCTATTGTCTCATGTTACCTCAGAGTTTCCTTGTCAGGCTCCTTCATCCACGTGGGACATGGCGATGGTCTTGGAGGGCAGTCTTGGGGCGATCCTGCTGTTATCGACTCTGTCTACCTTAAAAACCCTGTTGTTGGCAAACCCTTGTCCAGGTCTTCCGTGTTTTTTTTCTTTTTTCGAAATTGAGGAGAAATAATTACTGCAGCAATAAAATGCTTCCATTTGACTTTTCATTCAAATCTTCCAGTGAAAAACCTATCATTGCAATTTGAAACTCTTTATCCCGTTTTATGAGTCTATACCTCAGAAAAAACGGCAGACTAACGCGCATACATCAGATTAGAGAGAACGGTAAACTTGAAACTTTCTGTTAAATTTGGCTTTCCAGCGCGCAGGTTCTCAGACAGTGTGGAGAGCAAGGAGAGTACGAGTCTGGTCACTCCAAGTTTACCGTCCTCTCTAAACTGATGTATGCGCGCTGGTCTTCGAATTCAGGGCCTACATTTTGAACTCAAGAAAAAAGGCGCTGTTCCTAGACGAACTCTTTTTTGAGCTTCTGATGTTTTTTCACAATTCAAAAACACAATGCTTTGAATTTTTTCATTCAAGTATCAAATTGTCGTACTCACCAATACCAAAGCTCTTGACTTTCACTAGTTTTGTTATTTCCTTTCGGTTTTACAGCGCTCAGAACGGCGCTCTGGTAGTGAAATCCATACTTCCCGATCGTCAAGCCAATGATTGTCCTTCTTTCAGGCCTTCACTGAATAGTGACGGTTAGACCGGCAGAACTTCACTGTTATTTTTAAAGACTTTCAGCCTTAAAGATAGGATCCGCAGTTACCGTACACGCTGCTTGGGACGATGACTTCGAAACGGCTCAGTCGGAAAACTTTTCTCCGAGTCATATTGAGATCCCACGAGATCTAGGTCAGTACCAATTCTGAAAGAGTCCATATATGTTTCATTTTTTTCAGTTTGTTTTTGTTTGTGTTGTTCTGTAATGTCTCGTCGGAACAGAGTGCATTTTTTTGCTTTATCAAACCTCGTTTTCCAATATTTCCTTCGGCAAAGAAATTTTTCCAAATAATAAATCAAAGGAGTTTTTGAAATTTTATGAGTTCAGTTTTGAGATAATATCATTTATTTAAAAACTCCAGAACTATCAAATTGTTTTTTTTTTCAAAGTGAAAAGATAAATTGTCTGTTTGACTAGAAAAATTTGCAGAAAGAAGCAACAGTAATGGCATCTCCTTTGTGTCAAACGGGAAAACCGAGATCGTTTTATCTGCCAAAGAGCCCGTTCTTCTCCCTACTCGAAACGTGGCGCCTATCTCTTCGTTCGCAAATAATGTAATTCACATATATATTTTCAATATATTTCCAGAAATAAACTTTGAACTTCCTTTTTCAGAGCTCGTTCATGTCGCCTTCGTACGTTCCGAAATCAGTTTTGATCACCCCAAGTACAACGGGCACGGGTTAGTTGCTTGAGTTGTTCCTTCCGAAAGATAATTTCTTTTTCAGCTGACATTCCTCTTCCTCCACATTTCACATCGTACAAAACCAAATCAACAGTCCAAAGTGATTTTAGCGGAGAAACTTTTAAAATTATCATATTTTTAGCAAACAAAGACGCCAATTTTCTTACATCCACCAATAACGACAAACCAAGAATCGGAAATCAAATTTTTGAAAATAGGGTACTTCAGCCAACTCCGGTTATTCTTCCGCCACCAAACGCGAGAAACAACGCAAGCGTTGCTCTTTCCACTGTAAGTCCGGCCTTTTTTCCCATGAAACCTTTTAATTTTTTTTAGCAAAATCAATTTCCCATTGGAACGTCAAACAATAAAGGTTGGTCTTGAGAAGGGAAAAAGAAAAATAATCTGTAATCTTTCTAGATAATGTGATCTTGCGTCCCACGAACTCTGCGTCGCAGCCGCCAATACATATCTCTCGTTCTTCTACCGCTTTTTCTGTGAGTCGAAAATTTGGTAAATCGTATGTTTGGAATACAGGAACACCAAAGTTTGTCGCAACCAGTCTCAACAACGCAAAGACCGGTCTCTTCAATAGGAATTCCGTTGGTTGGACTTGTGAGTTTTGATTTTCAATTTTAGAAAAACAAAGGTTTCAGCAAAATGGACCCGCTACACTGACTACAAAGAAACCTTCGGAATGCCTGATACCATCGAAAGTTCAACCTACGACTACGATGACAGCAAATATCAACAAAGAAGCAAAAACAAGCACGACATTTTCAAACGGCAGAAGTGATTTTACGGAGAAATTGGAGAGAAATAATGGGAAATCGGCTGAAAGTTCGACCAATCATAGGAGCACCAACAGCAATTCTCAAGCATTGTCACTGAGCTCTTCTGGCAAGCCAAACCAAGATTCTGGAACGAAGCCGTCAGCGGTGGAGAAACCCCAGTCTTCCAATCTCTCAGCTCCTTCCAACACCTCGCGACAATCCAGTCAGAATCCGGAGCCTCCAAACACCGCAATGGACAGACTTTCAAAAATTAATGCGGAAATATCGTCATTGCTGCCTCCACCGAGCAAACTGCTTTTCGGGAATTCCTCGAGCTCCAAGACAAACGCAAAAATTTCAAATCCAGTAAACACAGAGAGAGTAGGGTCAAATTTTGCTTGAAGTTGTGATTGAGCATTTGTAGACATCCTCTTTATCGACGGTACCAAAACCAGGTGAAATAACGACTACGGCTCCAATCAAAAAACCAGAGCCAGTCTTACCAACAGCTCCACTGCAGCCCATTTTGCTCCACAACAATCAAGCAAAACCTTTCACTCAATCTACGGTATTACTTCGAATTTTGCAAAAAAGAAGGCCTATGGTTTCTTTAGACATTCAATCAAGTGCCAAAAACTCGAGTGACGCCACCACCTCAACCAGCACCCATCGTTAGGCCTGAAGTTCAGCAAGCGGTCATGCCGTTTTATAACCTTATGAATTCATCGAATCCATCCTACAATGGTTTCAAAACAGTTCGAGAGCTTTTATTTGATTTTTTTTTTCAGCCTACTCAACTGGCTCGATATATCCTTCCTTTGGCGGATACGGCCAGTCGAGCTATCCGATGCCCTATCAACCAATGTCCTACACTCCGTCAATGTATCCTGGTTATGGATACTCTATGACTCCAAACGCTTCACGAAACATGGCAAACGTCCCCGCGCCTTCCCGGAACGACACTCCTCCTGACCTCAGACCGTTGGCCGAATCTGACATCAACGAGCTTTTGCAGCCGTCGTCATTTGTTTCCTACAGACCCGTTTCACAGTCTGGAAGCAGCGCCAGCGCCGGAAATACCAACTCATTCGAAGCCATGGAAGTTCTCTATCGTGAGGCCAATTTTGCGAGGCCAGTTTTGTAACTTTTTCTCCATGTTTCACCAAGTTCCTAACAAAAATTGAAATTAATGAGGTTAACAAAAATCAAATTAAAAAAATTTTAAATCTTTTTTTAAATCCTCGTTTATAAATAAATGCTAGACACTATAAGCGCTACTGTGCTCAAATTTTCAGAAAAAAATTTCAGAAAAAAATTGAGTTTTCAATTCAACATTCTGATCTTTGGGAAACTTCAAAATGCCCCATAATTTCATAAAAAAATATATGTAGTAAATTGATCAGATCCAGTCTCTCTTAAAGTTTTATTTCATTTTTTCGAATTTTTCAGTCGATCAAGTTGTGATGCGATGGTCATCGAGTGTCACGGCAATACTGAAGAAGCTCTGAGAAAATTGAAAGTTAATCAGCTGGTAAACATGGGAATCGCGACAGACGTCGTATCTTCGAAATCTGCATTGGAGCGAAATAACTTCGAACTAAACGCTGCTGCCAACTTCTTACTAGGAATGTAATCAGGAAACTTTTCTAGCTGTACGAATGTAAAAATAGTTTCTTTTAGGAAATATGTGATCATTGAAAACTCAAAACATTCTTGTCCAATCTTACTCATACGGTTCAAATTATTCCTATTGATTGCCATTTTCCCTGTCATATAACCATATTTTGAAGTGTTGAATTATCTCCCAGCAATTCATAAACACTTTTTAATTGTTCCATCTTTTATCAACTTCTTCATTTCGGATAGCAATGAACCTTAATTATTGGTTTTTGTTAGCCTTAAAAAAAGCTAAACTGAATCTTCTTGAAAAAATTTTATAACGAGTTAAAAATACAGGGAAGTTATTACAGTTTTCAAAGTTTTATGTGACAAACGTCAAAAAAAAAAAAAGATAATTGCTTTGAACGCGGATGAGAGATAAGAAATTTTTTGAGCAATTGTGCTTAAAAACGAAGTTCTATTGTTTGATGAAACAATCTGCAATACTGTTTGCTTTTCATTTTGTGCCTGATAAAAGATGGTCGATGTCATTCCGATCGGTTTAAGCAAGAAAAAAAAAGCCCACAGAGGTGAAAGATGCCAGCCATGAGTTCATTGAGGGTTCAAGGCTGATGAAGTTTAAAAGTTGGGATAGCTAGACCGAAGAACGCTAGAAAGCGAAATAGAAAACTCTGAGCTCCATCAATTTAAAAAAGTAGCTGTTTGAAATGTAAACCAGACAGTTCCTATTATCAGCAACGCGGAAAAGATAATTTTCAACGGAAAGTATCTTCAAACTTTTTTTTTTGTATGATTTTTCTTGTTATCAAGTGGTACTTCAGACCTTTCAGCTGTTGTTTAGGGAATTCACTTAGGCCCGCCTGACAAAAATTTTTGGCGTCCAAACCTTTGCTTCCGAGTCTTTTGGACAAATTTTTCGCAATCAAAAATAAAATTTATGTACAACAAAATAACAATCAAAGAATAAGCTTGTTCGGAATTTTGAAAGCTCCCAAAATCGCAAGCTTGTTTTATCACAGGACTCTTGCGATTTACTACCCAGTTCTAGAAATGTGACCATGAGAGGCAGAAGAAAAAAAGACCGAGGAAAATGTGATGGATGGATAAGTCATTAGAAAAATAATCAAAAAAAAAGTCATGAAGATTTGTTGTATCGTTGTTTCTGCAGCATATCTCCAGGATTTGGTTGATACTTGTAAGCTTGCTCCGTTTCCTGGACGTTTTTTTGCACCTATAAAAACTTGAATTGTTGAAAATCAAAAACAAAAGATCGAAGGTACCGACCAAAATTTAAGAAAAATTCATGAACTTTTTGGATCGCAAACTGTTTGTTATTAACCTTCGTTCTCAAACCAAGAAAAATTCTTTTTTTTTTTCAATGTTCAAGAGGCGAAATCTAGGACACGGATGGTTTATCCTGTCGAAAAAAGGCTGAAAGCACTCTTCTTCAATGACCATCAAATAGTTGGACCAGCGTGGAGTCGCCGCGCTCGCCACTCAACCTAATGTCGACTGAACTCTCAGGAAAGCGCTACGGTCAGAACGTCTACGAAGTGCGAAATATAATTCCGTTTCAAGAGCTCTCTCATCCCGATTTGCGAGAAAGTTCGAATGAAATCAAAAAGACTTTTGTAAAAAAATTTTAATCATTAGATCGCAAGTATCTATTCGAATTTTTCTTTGAGCGACTTGAACAAGATAAATAGTTTTTTTCAGAAGTTTTTTTTTGATTCAAAAATCTTGACTATATTCAAAACAAGACAAAACCGGAATTAGAAAATATCGTTGAATCATCGAAAGCAGTTTTTTCTAATCTTGATTTCCAATCTTTTTCCAACTGACCACGATGTTATTATTGTTGTAATTAACATGCGAATCCTGTTTGTAGGAAGGTTGAGAAGTCTGCTCGGGGGCGTCCAATTCTTCGCGGTTTTCTTCCATCACAGTCAATGGCCTTCAAATGAATGCGTTTTTGAGGCAAGTTCGCGTGACACAACCGATGAAACAAATCCGAACTGAGCTGTGGCCGCCGAGGTCCTTGGGGCTTGATTTGCAAACCGTATTTTGCGCCGTTCTCGCGAATCGTCTGAAAGTTGATTGCTCAAGAAGTCAAAAATTCATGCGGTTTCTGCATTCGATACATGAAATTTCGTTACAAATGCAAACTGTTCTGAATATAAACTTTTAAATCAACTCGAAGAGAATAAAATGTCTGGTCCGAACCCTTTTGGCATCTTATAACCAATCTATAAATCTGCGACCTTTTTTCAATTTTTCTTGCGGGAGACCATTTCCGATGGACATTCAGCTCAATTAGCTCGCGCGACGAGTGCTTTTTAATTTATTGATGTCAAAACCGTTATAATTTTGGTCCCGTGTCCTCAATGCCAGATGTTGAAATAATAATGCAGTTGAGATTTTTTATGGTCTGTACGAAATTTTCAGAGGCACTGCACCTCAGCGCCGAGGTTGTTTTTAAAATCATGCTTTTTGGTGTACGTGTTTTGCTGCCCTGGAATTTCCAGTGAGCATCTTGGAGACAATTTCAAAAAAACAACTTTGAAACATACTCGGTAGAAGCCTTGGCGACCGCGGGTGGCAACGAACTGCATGCCTGTGCACTTGGGCCTCGGGATTTCCATACGTCCCAAGTCGCAGAGGTTGTCTCGAATCGCCGTCATGCCTCTGGACTCACTCGACATTGGAATGAAGCCACGAACAGATTGCGACAAAAACGCTATCAATGATAAACTTTTGCTGTCCGATAAACAGACAGTGGCGTCAAAAAATCTGAGTGAAGCTCAAGAACCCGCCTTTTTTGCTCGATTTTCCTCAGAAGTTTCAAGTTTGAAATTTATAAAAATTTATGAACTTTATGAAGAAAATTTTTCCAACGATTTTACTCTTTTCAAAATGTCGAGTTGAGCAAGCAATATCAAGAAATCAGATTACTTTAATTTGAAATAACAAAAAAACTTTCGATAAATTGTCACAGAAATTCGCTTTTTTTGATGATGAGAAAAAAATTAGTTAAGCAAAGCCGAACACTCAATAATTTGAATGTAAATCAATCATTTAATAACTGAAAATATTGTTTGCCCAAAAAAGACGAGTTCAATAAGAAAATAAGAAAGCGGAAAAGGAAAACCAGATGAAACAAGCGAAGAAGCGGGGATTCACGTGGGCGTTTTTCGCAGCGTGTGAAACGATCGACTACGACGGAAAACTTAAGAAGGCGGCACAATCGAGGCGGCCAGCTCTTGGCTCGACGGCCAAACAGTGCCGAGAAAGGAAAAGCGAGCAACTAAGGCAAACAGAACGCAAATCGCATGTGAATATCTTCCACACGCAGTCTGGAGTTCTGAAAAGGGTGCAGACTCGAAAATCAACCGGTCAATCGTGTTCTCTGTCTGAAGCCGCTGTTGTCTAGAGTTTCTTTCTACCAATGAATAACACAAGTACATGACAGAATCAATCTAATGAACATTGAAGATATGTTCATTTTTGAACTTTGTAGCGAAAATATGTTTGTGCATTTTTAAGTTTGATTTGAACCAGAAGCGGGAAAGTGTGCCAAGCGCTTAAAATAGACAGCTGAAAATTGTTTCAAACTGCATTTTTTTTTCTATATCAGCCATGAATTTGAACTCAATCTTTACTTTCAGTAGTTTTTTTATCTTGTTTATGTGAGTATCAGATGGCAAATGAGATAGATGTATGAGAAAATCAATAAAAGCTCGTAGAATTCGGAAAAACTCTTTTTCAGCTCTACCTTCAGAGAAAGATGTAGAGAGAGTTTGAAAGAGAATCGAAAAGGCTAAATGAACAAAATCGAGGAAATCATCGGATCCATGCAAGCCAGTTTGATAGCTTTCTAAACGTTGTCTTGCGATACTCGAAGTTTTTGCTGTCAGCGGCCAGCGCCAAACAGAGTGTCGGTTCTCTTATTGTTCTAAATCGGTTAGCTGCAAATCCACCGTCATCCCGCGCAACATTTTTCGTTATTTTTTTCCTTGGGCTATGGCGACAGGGCGCTCATGTGTGTTTATTTGGCCAAGATACACGACACGCAATGAATCTCATCAATTCGTGTCAATATCAGCGTTTTCATACCCTTCGCAAAAAAATGAAAGTGAGTCAAAGAACTTTTTACAGTACAAGCGGAGAACAGGGCGAAAAAAAGTGAGGAAAAGGTATTTAGTTTCTTCAAAAAGCTTGTTGGGCCTCAACTTTCAAGAGGTTGAAAATTTTGATTTTTTTTTTAATAAGCGTGGCCATTAAAGCGATGATTCGCAAGGCCGTTTTCCACAGTTTTTTCGTACTCTATAAAAAAAGTTTTTTTGGTTAAAAAAATTGATGTGAAAAAAATTTTTATGCGACTCATCTGAAAATGAGAGTTGACGGCGCAACATATTAAACTCGAATTAAAAAAATCAGGAATTTTTTTTAAGGAAAAAAATTTCAATTTCTGAGAAATTTTGGAAAAATGAACATAAATGAAAAAATAGCACAGTACCCGAAGTTTTACTTCTGAAAGGGGCAAACGCAGCCGACCGGCGTATTTCTTTGATTGAACTGTTTTTGCGCGACCACTAACCATTCCACGCCAATTAGTATGCACAACTCGCAGCATGGCGCCGAACTTCTCAAGTCGTTCCACGGCTGCGCGTAACCCCAAATTGCCAAGGATTTTTGAGGCATTTGGGACCGCCTGTCCGCGATTAGGGTCGCATACGGACTCACAAAACTGGAACTCTTTTCGAACCCGTTTAGAGGCAATTAGGCAAGTTGTGAACTACCATTTCCAGACAAAACTCTCTTACACTTCTATCAAAAGCATCGAAACTGTGGAAAACTTCAGGCGGAACAGTTTCGCTACTCTACGCCAATTTTTCCGAGTCATTACGAACTTATGCAAAAAAGCTGCGATGCGTATGAAATGTGACTTTTTGGTGTTATTTTTTTTTCAGAAGTAACGCCTTACTGCGTCGGACGCCGCGAAGACTTGCGCTTTGCCGCACCTGGAAAAAGAAGATGCACAAAAAAATCATTTTGAGCATTGGTATGGTTTTCGCGGACACATTCATCCCCTACAAGCCTATAAAGGGAAAAAAATGGAAAAAAATGAGAAACCTCTGGGGGTTCCCGCCAAAATACTGTAGAGCAAGTCACTGCTTTGTTGGTTGAGATCTTGGAGCTACAAATCGGGTTATCAAAAAAGTGCAGTGTACAAAATTGAATCACTTTTGATTTCCTCTCTGTACAATAAGAAAACTTCTCATCAAATAAACATCTCACGAAATTGAACAAAAACTTTAAAAATAACTGCTGAAATGAACTGAAAAACAACATGTTTTTTATATACCGTAATATCGAGAACATTTTGAACGAAGCATTTCGCGTTTTCAAAACTGGGGTCATGGATGAAAAAAGTAAGAAAAAATTATGGAACGGAAAAAAGTTGAGGAGAAGCGGCGGAGGAAGTGAGGGAAAGGCGCACGAATCGCCGAAAAAGATGTTTTGGCTGATGGGCGAGATCGAGAAACGTTGCCGACAATAAAGAAGCGCGCTTGTCGTACGCGGCTTCTTGAGTGCCTGCTGAGGAACAGCGGCCCAAAAATCCTGTATTACGGGCCGGATAAAGACAAATATGTAAAACAACTTCGCTCCGCCGGTTGCACGCTCGGCACACGTTAGGCACAGAAAACATCAACAACCTGGTCACCAGGCTTTACTTTGGAAGCATCCCGATTATGGCTCTAAACTCATCCAGGGGAGCTTTCTCGCCGAAAAACTCTCTCCACGGAACCATTCTTTCGAATTCCCTAGGTTTTGAGAGAGAATTTTTCAAATAAACTATTTGAGTCTATTAAAAACGATGACCCGGAAAAATTAATTTTTACTGAATTTCAAATTCATCAGTTAAATTGATTGGGGGAATGGAAAAAGTCTTTTTTTTAACTTCTCCTTAAAGTAGTTTAAAGGTTAGTTTGATTTACTGCTTCTCTTTTTAAAAAAAGATCAAGATGATGAGTTTTTTTGATTCTCTCCAAAAAAATGAGAAGATTAATAATGAATATCTCACAATAAACATCGTTTCCCAGCAATACAGAGCAAAGGCGAGAATCCCAAACTACTGAGAAGATTTCTTAAAGCGTTAAATGAGGCTTTCATTGTCCGTTTGTTGCACATAATCCGCGATTTCCATTCTGTTTTGGAATTGAATTGTTTGCGATTTTTGAAAAATAGGTCAATTCGTTTGAATGTCGATAAAAACTTGGACAAAATTGTTTTTTAATACCTCGTATTTTCAGGACAGTAACTATAAAAAAGATGCAAAAAAGCTAACAAAAAATTCAAAAAAATCACTTGAAAAAACTTTTTCGGCGAGAAAAAAGTGTAGATGCACAATTATTGAGAAAAAAAAAGAAAAATTTCTTGAACTGTCAGCAAAAAAATTAGCGACTAGAAAATAATTAAGCAAAAGAAGTTTAGAGTTTGAACAGAAGATGTATACATTAGAAACGCAGTTAAACGAGACGATCGCAGAGTGGAAAGCACTCGCCGACGTCTGGCGACTGCAAGTGCGGCAAGACGCGCGCCACCTGAGGAAAGTTGCGTCCGCTGCTGGTTTCGAACATCGCCAGCGACTTCCTGCGTCTGACGGGTTAGAAGACCCCGTCGGCCCTAACTCACCTAATTTCGACGGTGCTTACACGCTTTTTCAGCAGGTGATCCCAGCCCTCGTAACCTTTCCCGCACAGAGACACGTTGAGGTTTTTCTGAAATGGTCTGCCATTGTCGCAAGTCATTCTTGCTTTTCGTTGTCTTTGTCAAGGCAACTTGTTGTTTTGACAACTTCTTTGGAAGCATCGTTCTGAGAGCGGATGGAAAGCCCAAAATCTACTTTGGGAGAGAAAGAACTCACGTTGAACGGACTTTCCCATCCTTGGAAACCAACTTCGTTTGCTTTCCATCCGTGAAACATGAAGTCGTCTTCGCACCATCTACAATTTGGATCAGGCTTGAAATACATAATTCATCAAACTTTCGGAAAAAAATGAGATGAGTTTGGTGGAATCAGTGAAAATGAATTTGCTGTTTGATATAACATCTGTCCAATCTTTTTATGAGCATCAAAGCATTCAATTTTTGATACTTTCTATCATTTTTCACTCTTTTCTCTTTTTGCACATTAAAGCCGAAAATCGTAAAAGGCAAATTTATCTTTGTTTACTGTATGCTCTTAAGGAATAAGTGATTCAAACCTGTCACTGGTTATGAAACCGTCACGGACCCAGCCGTGAGCACGTTTATATATTCTTATTTTACCTGGCCAAATTCGGGTTGCGCCTGGAAAAAGCCACTTCAGAAAATGAAAAAAAAATCCTCAGTAACCTAGGGATAATTTCACACAGGTGACAAAAGCCATATACGACTCGTAGTTTGTAGCTTTATGCCAGTAATCGTCGCAGTTCTTGATTTCTTGTACTGCATAAGGGAGAACTGTTTGAAGAATGTGCATCTGCAAAATTTTATCTTAAGTTTTCAAGCTTCAAAACAGTGAGAATCAAATGAGTGTTCCTTTAGCGACCTGTAAAACACCATTGTCGGCTCCGTTCCAATTGGAAGGCTGTTTGAACTCCCAGTCGCCCCAAGCTTTGAGGAAGTTTCTAGAAAACTTGGAGTTGCGGATCTTCAACAGATTTATTACAAAAGCTAACGTATGAAGCAATTACTATGTAGTTGCCGCTAGCGATTTCCCAATTGAAAAAGCGCTCATAAAACAGAATGTCGACGCGATCGTCGATATACTCCTCGAGGCAATGGTTTGGGTTGACAACACCTTCAATTTCTTTTGACTGTACATATTATTCTGCGGCCGTGCACAGTAGAATTCCCGTCATAGTTTGTGTCAAGGTTGAAGGTTCAACATGCCCTCTTACAGCCATTCACAGCGAGTTCTTTTGCATTGACCGAGAGGAATGACATTCCTCAAACATTGCAAACTACCAGTGAAAGTTGCAGAACATTGACGTAATTCCAGCTCGATTGTTACATGTAACTGCCTTTGAAACTTTTCACAACATAATTAACACGTTTCTCGCAAGTACCGAAACTGAAAGAGTTTCGATAAATCTTGTTCAGGTTGCTGTGAAAATGAATCGAAGACAGGAAACGTCCGAAGAAACCTACCAACCCGTATCTGCGTCTAATACAAACATCCAATCGGAATCCTGAAGGTAAGCAGCTGCGGCGCAATGTTTTTTGAAAAAAAGCTGAAACTTTCTCTATTTTCGAGGATTCCGAATCCTTCCGAAGGTCGAGTTCTTCGAAATCCTGACTAACCTGCTTATTCCGAAAACAGGCCTGCTGCACACGGACATCGTTGTCCAAATCAACCATTTCTACAGTATAGTTCGTTCCTTTCAAATAACACTGTAAAGACTCTTGGGCAACTTTGTAGTGACTGAAAAGTAGTTCTAGAAAGAATTAACTTGGAAAAGATTAAACGTCTCCATGCTGCTTTTGACGAAAGCCACAAAAACGATGATTTTCCCGAACAGAGGGGGACAAGAACTCATGTTTTCTCTTTTTATGTAGTCGGTTCTTCTACTGCAGTGAAAAAAAAACTATAGAAACTGAAATGAAAATAAACCTCAAACTTTGGTCGATTTTATCCAGAATTTGTGGATTGGTCTTTTTAGTTCTTTCTACCTGGAAAAAAACTAATCAATTTAATACTCCTGAAACTTTAAATGGATTTTGCTAAGAGTCGAGATTATAATTATTGGCCTCCTTCATTCTCTCTCTGAATTTTCAAAACTTAAAAATTCATAGATGAGCATGATAAATGTTTCAAAAACCGCTGTGATAAAAGAACAACTCACTCGACGTTCAAGGAATTCATAATTGCCAGGATCATTGAGTTTAGGAGCTATAAATTGAGATAAAATAAAAATACAAACTGCGACTAGAAAAACAGTTGGAAGCCAAAAACTCCTTCCCAACATCTGCTTTTCTCTATATCTGCAAAACTTCAATTTTCTTGGCATCGAGTAATGTAAAAAAAAATTACAATAGATCACCGAAAGCAGAAAAACTGAGATTTGAATATTAAAACAAAGAAAAATACTCCGATCGTTCATTTGAAGAAAAATAAATCGCTTCAATATGAGACTGGCAAGTCGAAAAGAACGAAAAAAACATTATCAATTCACACTGATGCATATATTCGAAGCCCTCAGAACCCGCTTCGGGCATCACCTTTGTTCAAATTTATGAAAAGACGACAAAGAAGATGAAAAGACAAGAAAGTGAAAAACAAAACAAGTGGAAGGACGCCAAGAACTGATTTCGGAAACAGACGCCGTAAATCGAGGTCGGTCAGGATAATTGGGAAGGGATTTGTTGAGAAGAATCATTCGCCGCCGAGATGTTTCAATTATTCTTGCGTAACCGAGGAGACTTTCTGAATAATTCGTTCGAGACGTTCTTCGAGAACTTTTCGCGAAAAAACAATCAATCAGGGCAGTATCTGCGAGAAACGGACATGTCACTGTTCGCTCTAGTTTTTTTTTCTTAAGCTAATGCAAACAGAAAAAAAATTACGATCGTCTATTGGCTTATCTAAATCTTTTTTTCAATTGAAATAAAAACCGTTTTCTGTACGTTTTGAAACCGGAAGCTATTTTTTTGTCAGTGTTGAAACTTCAGTTGAAGTATAGAAAACTGTTTTCCAAAAAAAAAATTTGCGCATTAATGGAAAATGAATTTTTGGCAAGGCTTTCACGGAGAGATATAAACCGGAAAAAGATAACTTTTTTTCTTTCTTCGTACCACTTTTTCATACATCATTCTTCTGAAAATGGCTAAAAAGTTTTCAAAAAATTGATAATGTGAACAAAATTCAGAACGAATTACCAGGAAAACTTTAGTTCCAGTGTCCCTCGTCTGAGAGTTTTAACACTGAAATTTTAGACTATACAAAGGAAAAGGAAGAATAATCGGAATCCAAAAATATTGAACTAGTTTTATTTCTTCTAATGAAATGAAGTTTCAACATGCTTTTCTGGGATACGGGCACTGGACAGCTACTTGACATCTGATTGATTCTGTAGTTCACCTAATTCTTGATTTTTTTCTTTATCGTTTTTAAACTCAAGACGTCAATCGAAGATGTGTCAATGCATTGAAGGCAATCAACACTATTCAGGAAATAAGAAGAGTTTATGAATTGACGCCTAATAATTTCTTCCTAGAACGAGCTCTGCTCCCTTGAAGAACCGAACGCTCACGTTTTTCATTTCAGAGTTTCAATTTCTTCATCAACAGAAAATAGAATTTTTATTAATAATCATTTGAAAAACACTTTATAATTTTTATAGTTCAAAGTCTGGAAGTCCCGTTTTGTTGGAAATGGCCAAGAAGCATCCGAGAAATCACGACCCGTTGAATCTGAAAGAAAATCAGTGTAATCTGTAATGAGTTTATGGAAAACCTGAGATGTTCCTTCATAAATCTGGTAGATCTTGGCATCTCTCATAAGTTTTTCTACGGGATATTCCGCACAGAAGCCGTTGCCTCCGAATATCTGAGAAAGGTTCACATTATTTTTGAACTGATTGAAGGAGTGAAGTCCTGTTATGAATTATGAGAAAAAGTTTGTTTATTCTTGAGTTCAATCGATCAAAACTAAAAAAGTTACCTGAACTGCGTTTGCGGCGGCCTGGTTGGCCATATCCGCGGCGAAGCATTTGGCAATCGAAGCAAAGTATGAAGATCGCACCTGTATCCAACAAACTTGACAGATGTTTGTATCAGAAGTCCCACCTTCATGTCGACGTCATTGGCGGCACGATATGTGACTAGCCGCGCCAGTTCAAGATTCACAGCCATGTCCGCGAGCATGAACTGTACAGCTTGATGCTTAAAATGAAACATGACTTAGGATTTGAAATTTTTTCCTACGTTTGCGATCTGGGTACCAAAAGCCTTCCGTTCCAAAGCGTAACGAGCAGATTCGTCAAGAGCTCTCCAGGCCAAGCCCAAAGCTCCAGCTGCAACTCCTGGCCTGGTCATGTCGAAAGCGGACATTGCTACCTGGAAATGTCTTTCTATATCAATTTCTCTAGAAAACGGACTATTCTAAACAAAGTAAAGTTTCATTGAAGAGCTATATATTTGCCAAAGATGATAAAACAATTCAGTTGAGAGAAAAGGTTTCATATTCGTTGATTTTTTTAATCTGGATATTTTTTGAAATTGACCGAAATACTTCAAGAAGAATGGGGAACCTTATGATTTTGAATTCTAGGCCGCCTAATTCTAAACGTTTTGACTTTTTTTTTGAAAAGTAACTTCTTGATTAACAGTAAATGTTTTCGTTTCTTTCTTTTTTCAAGAACATATTAGTCTGAGCAAAACATTGCTGCGTCATCCAAGATACCTTCTTAATACTGGGAAAAAGTGGACAAACGAGTAAAAATACGACAAGCCCTGACTCACCTTGAAGCCTGCTCCAGGAGCGCCAAGCACATTTTTCGCGCTAACGCGAACGTCTTCGAAAGTAATGGTTCTGGTGTCGGAGCAACGTTGACCCATCATTTTTTCCTGAATTTCAAGTTGACTCCGATATGATTATTTTGATTTTTACTTTCTTTCCGCGAGTGATACCAGGTGTGTCCCCATCGACAACAAAAGCAGTGAAAGCCTTACCGGCTGGTGTCTTCGGATCGCTGTCAGTTCTCGCCAGAACGAAAAACCTCAAAATCAGCTCGCGATCAAACAGAAAAAGTTATTGAAAAACAACAGATACTAGAAAAATTTGTTCTCGAAGATACCATTTATATATAAAAAGTTTCCTATTTACAGTAGCAAAAACGGATGCGTATTTTTTTGGTTTTTTATTCATAACTTTGTTTGTTATGTTACGAAGTAATAAATATATAGTCTTTTATATCGTTCACCAACTTTGTTGAATTTTTATTTTTCAATAATTTCTTTTGCAGTTTTGATGAGTATTCAAAAAAAAATTGTTAGAAGATGTTTTTTGGAATTGGTTCGAACCATTATTTAGTTTAGCCCATTCTTTCACTCAATTGGTGAAATTTTCAGATCAAACAACTGTTTTTGACAAAATTACAGACAAAACAAAATAAAAATATTTGCCCATTTACTACTATCTCTTCATATGCTAGTTTTTCGGTCTTCAATCTGTTATTCTGACTCTTCTCCTCACCATTTGGCGTGCCCACCACCTGTAATCCACGCTTTGCTACCGTTGATCACAAACTCGTCGCCTTTCTTCTCTGCCTGCAATTTATCTGGTTTTTGATTTCAGCAACAAACGATTCGAAGAAAGCAACCTTAGTTTTGACTCCGTTGACATCGGATCCTGCACCTGGCTCAGTAACGCAATAAGAGGCAATAACTGGTTCCGAGGCAAGCCATCCTGAAAACTACTTTTTGAAAAAGAGCTATGTGAAATGGAAAACTGACCCAAGTATTTCTTTTTTTGTTCTTCGTTTCCCGCAATATAAACAGGCGCAATTGCCAGGGAAGGTCCCATGATTGCCAGTTGAAGTCCCGAGCATCCGTAAGCCAACGCTTCAACGATTAGCGCAGTTTCCAGCGTGGTCATACCCGGACCGCCTGTTCATTTCCAGTTTTTTGAATCTTTTTTTTTTGAGCTGTACCGTATTTCTCAGGAATTTGGGTATTCATCAAACCCAAAGAATGAGCCTGTTTGATTATTTCCCATGGGAATTCACCAGATGCGTCATGAGCGGCGGCGTTGGAAGCCAAAACCTCAAAAATCAAAAGATAACACTTCATAACCTGAATCGCCATTACCTCTTTTGAGAACTTCAGAGCTGCTGATTGTATTTCTTTTTGAGTGTCCGTCAGATCTCAAATTTATGATAAAATAGATTCGGTTGAATTTTCCAACCGAAAGACAATGCACGGCTGGTGGTCGCCGCCGTGGCAGTGATGGAACGGAGAAAAGGAGTGTTGGCAGCAATTCTGGACAGCATCGTCCTAAACAAACGATTTTCAAGGAAAAGTCGTCATGGTAAAACAAATATAAAGCTGCTCAAAAACAGCTCAGAACACAATCATTAACAACGATAATCTTCAGAAATTTATTTAATCTCGCGATTGTATATTTCAATAGTATCCGTTTTGTTTTACACGTGCCAAAAGTTGACGAGCAATGACCATTCTTTGAATCTGAATAAGAAGGTCAAGAAGCGGACCTTAGTACAAAATAACCTGTGATGTTCCTTCGTAGATTTGGAAGATTTTAGCGTCACGCATCAATTTTTCGCCAGGGTACTCAGTGTTGAATCCAGCGCCTCCAAACACCTAAAAGACCAAACAAAATTAAATAAAAAATGATACTGAACCTGGACGCAGTTGGTAGCGGCTGCATTTACAGAATCGCTTGCGAAGAGTTTCGCAATTGAAGCGTAATACGAGCCAGGTCTTCCTATGTCAACCTGTGGCAAATAAGCTTCTGAAGAAGTTTTAAGCTTGAAACCTCAAGTGCGCTCTTGTAAGTCATCATGCGTGCCAATTCGGCATTGATAGCCATTTCGGCAAGAATAAAAGAGACGCCTTGGAACTGAAAATTCAAAATTAAAACATGGCTTTTTCGAGTTGAGTTGAGGTAAATGTTGACTTTCCCAAAAATGACTTTTTCTAATTTTTTTTAAACTTAGATAAATTTGAAATTTTTTTAAATGTTACGAAAACTGATTTTTCTCACAACCTCCTTATAGGGAGTTCAACTTTTTTGAAACTCTATGAATGTGCGTATTTTTTTTTCGCAATTTAAAAATCCGACAGAACGGTAAAGTTAATAGTCATAACAAAAAAAAGCGCTTTTTGTATCTTTGCTACGGACGAGACTTTATGTTCTGAAAAACAGTAGATATTTTCCATTTGATGCAAAAGGAGAATTTTTTACGCTCGGGCGCACTTTGAGGCGTCTTTTTTCGAAACTGCACGTTAATTCATCAATTTCCTACATTTGTCCAATTTCATTCATTTCTACGTCTCAAGATGAATCTCACGTTAGCAATGTGAGTTCCAAAGGCTTTTCGTTCTAAGGAATAGGAAGTGGCCGTGTCGAGACATCTGAACGAGAGTCCCGTAGCCAGCGCCGCGACCAGAGGTCGAGTTTTGTCGAATGTTTTCATGGCAACCTAAACATGATTTTTCGAAAAAGAAGATACTCTTAATTCCACTTTGAAGCCTTCTCCGGGAGCGCCGACAACATTTTTTGCCGAAACTCTGACGTCTTCAAACGTGATGCCACGAGTGTCTGAACAACGTTGACCCATGTTGATTTCCTGAAAGTTAAAGAGATATTCAGGCATAATAACGGAAAATGACCAAAAATTGCTGTCCCTTGTTAAATTGAAACATTGTGCTTTTCCCATTTTTTATAGAAGAACGTAAATTAAAAAATTATTCTGCTTTTCTTGTGAGTTCCAAAATCTTTCCATTTATCTGGAAATTTTTAATAAGCTTTTACTGAGAGTCGATTGATAAAATTATCCAAATTGAATAGATTACTTTTCATTTTTTATTTCTATCGAAATTGCGAAGAACTGCGCAAAATTATTGAGTAACCTTTTTTCCTCGAGTGATTCCGGGTGTGTCTCCTTCTACAGCGAAGGCCGTAAACGCCTTTCCAGATGGTGCCTTTGGATCCGGATCCGATCGAGCCAATACGAAATACCTGTAAAATGTAAACATTTTAGCACCATATTGAATTTTCATCTGAAGTTTGTCAATGATGTAGAAATTCAACTTTGCGATTTCTAGAATCTTTTGAAAATTTTCAAAAAATTCTTCACATCACATTTTCGCGATTTGTTCGGTTCGATCATTTTGAAAAATAATCTGGCCGATAGGAAAGAAAATTTATTTTCAGCTTTATGTTTTTGAGAACTGCAGAAAAGGAAAGATGAATGGATTTGAGAAAAAAGAACTAACCAATTAGCTGGACCGCCATTGGTTATCCACATCTTAGATCCATTGATAATGTATTCATCTCCTTTCTTTTCGCATTTCGTTTTGATTCCAGCGACATCAGAACCAGCTCCCGGTTCAGTGACACCATAAGCCTGTGAAAGTTTCTTTCCTTATTTGTTTAATTGAAATAAGCGGAATTGTTTAGAAACGGTTTTACGGTTCTAGAAAAAGTAAAAACTGACTGCTACTAAAGGTTCTTCGCACATTCTGCTCAGAAATCTTTTTTTGACGTCATCGTTAGCGCACAAGATGAGCGGAGTCATAGCCAAGTCGTTGGCCAAAAGCGCAGTTCCTATTCCGGAACAACCGTAGGCAATTTCCTCACTGATCAGAACGGTGGAAACCATGTCCAGACCCAGCCCGCCTGAAGCCAAAAAGGTTATTTTGTTCAAAAAACATAATTCTCATACCATATTCTTCTGGAATGGCGGCAGTAACATAGCCGAGCTGGTGAGCTTTTTTCACAATGTCCCATGGATACTCCATGGATTTGTCGTATTTGGCCGCTACTGGGATGATCTCATCCGCCGTGAATTTTTCGAACAGAATCTCGAAGTTCGCGCTGTTCAGAAGAAAGATCTGAAAAAAGCAAAAATATTAAATTATTTTGTATAGATTACCGCAATTAAACCCCGAGCCGCTCGCTGGTGTCGAGAAAAATCGAGCAGTGCTAAGAGAAGCCGTTTTTCAAGATACCCCGTGACAGCATTCCTAAAAATCGTCTCAATCATTTTTTTCATACTTTTTCCTGAATATTTGTGACATTTCGGAAAATATCTCAACTCTCAATTTCGATGGTCTCAAAAAAAATTTTTTTTTTTCACAGATAAGTGACAAAAAGTATATAATCCCAAAGAGATAATTCATGAAGTCCAACATAAACTTTTAAAAAACTCAGTCTCCTTTCCAAGAACAAGAAATTCAAAGAATAAGAACAAAGTAAAAAGTGAGGACTACAAACGCAGGAAAGAAGAACTGAGGCAGAAACTAGCCGCTATAGCCAAACGAAAACAAGTCGAGTGGTGATAGGGATGGAATCGGGTACCAAGGAGCAGAGAGCGGAAAGAACAAAGTCCGTTCACAGCGAGAGACGCAATACATCGTAGGCTGTACACCGCGTCCAAGGGGCCACGCCTCGCATTCGGGTCAATCTTCTGACCATCAATCGCTTTTTTGCGCACTTTGATCGACGCTATGAAAATTTAAAAACGTGATCATTCAAGATTCAAAAGCGTGCTCACCCAGAAAACTAAAAGAATAACACCAAAATTTGGATTATTTTGTTATCCAAACGACTTTATACCTTTTTTTCATAAAGAATAAAAAAAAGTTTCATATTCTCAGTTTATATCTTTTTAATCAATTGTAAACTCAACTATGCAAACACGGGAGAAGCGATAAGTTTGAACTTTATTAACAAAAAAGTGTGTTTTAAAATGAAAATAACAACAAACATCCAACAAAGCTACATTATCACAAGACGTTCAAGAAAGTATTTAACTAAAATTCTCAACAAAATATTAACTGAGAAGCTTAAAAAAACTTGTCAAAGTATATGGAATAAAAGCAAATTTTTGAACTTTTGCATGCTCCTTTAAAAAAGGGTTTTGCAACGAAGAGAATTCCCACGGTAATTGCTCGTCCACATCGCTACGTGGTGAGTTGCTGTATATTCTATCTTTTTAATTTAAGAAACAATAGAATAGACAGTTAATATGAATTTTTAGATCTTTTTTTATGTTAGCTTTTTTTGAATTTCATAGAAAAAAATTGGGAGAATTCCGTTTTTTTCCAGAAATGTCTGACTTCGGAAATCCTCTGAAAAAAGTTCAAACTGGTTTTTCTTGGCGAACAGAGTGGTGAGTGTTGTTTTCAAGAATCAATTGTGAGAAACAAAATTTACAGTTGGGAAGACTTCACTGATCACTAGATTCATGTACGATTCCTTTGATAATACGTACCAAGCCACTATCGGTATCGACTTTCTCAGCAAGACTATGTACCTCGAAGACAGAACGGTATTCTATTTTTTTTTCAGAATGATTAAAATCCAAAATGACGAAGATCAACCAATGAATGATTTCAGGTCCGTCTGCAACTGTGGGACACGGCCGGTCAGGAGCGTTTCCGTTCATTGATTCCTTCTTACATCCGCGATTCGACTGTGGCTGTGGTCGTTTACGACATCACTAGTCAGTTATTTTTTACTCATCTGACGTCTTTTCACCATATATCTTATGAACTGTCACTAAGAAAAATATTAAATCTTTTCTGACCGCACCTAATATGAAAATTAAATTATAATCATGCACAAAAGTACAATACGATTTCCTGGTTTTTCTTTTCTCTCAAAGATAGAGAATGTAAATTGTAGCCCTAAAAACTTTGTTTTTGCGTGATTTGCAACTTGTATTTTGAGAAAATTTTGAACTGAACGACCAAGATAAGCATCTCAGTAATTAACTACTTTTTTTAACTTTGAAATAAAAATTTGAATGTGTTCGATCTTTTTTTTTGTTTGAGACTTTCTGGCATTCAAATAAAATTTTTTAAAACACTCGTAATGTTTCGTATTATTCAAGAATTTAACATCAATCTTAATAATTTTTCACAAAGCGCGGATATTTTGTCTATACTTAAAAAATTAAAATAAAAATAGTTCCCGTGCTTAGAGAAACCTAAAAACGATCGAAGCTATTTTTTGCTTATTCAAATTTTCGAAGGGTCTGATTATTAGAAGACAGGTTTTTTGTTCAATAAAAAAGACAAGCTTAACCCAACCAAAATCAGAATCTGGCAAAATCATAGACTTATTCCAAATTTTGAACAGATGCAAACTCTTTCCACCAAACATCCAAATGGATCGATGACGTCAGAACTGAAAGAGGAAGCGATGTCATTATCATGCTCGTCGGTAATAAAACCGATTTAGGAGACAAACGGTTGGTTTCTCCTTATCTCTAACAAGTAGAAAGGCAAAAAGAGAACAAATTCGTTTTTTTTGGAGTTATAGAAATTCCCACCTTTTGCAAGTCCCTCGGAAATGTTTATATGAGGTTCCTTTTTTACTTAGATTTGTATTTTTATGTTTAATAAAATAAATAAAACAAACAAAACTTTTCAGCCAAGTTTCGACGGATGAAGGAGAAAGAAAGGCGAAAGAACTGAATGTCATGTTTATCGAAACTTCAGCAAAAGCTGGCTACAACGTCAAGCAGGTCCAGTTTTGTTCTTTGCATAGAAGTTTTTGGCATCTCAAGCTGTTTTATAGTCAGTCATAGTTTTTCTTTTATTTTTCTATGGAGAGTTTTTTTTCGATTTTTGCTTCAAAGAATGATTTATTTATTTTTAAGCTTTTCCGCCGCATCGCTGGGGCTCTACCAGGAATCATTAAAGATGATCCTGTTGACCCACGTAAGTTTTTTTTTTCTTGAATTGGTTATGGAACAATTAAAATAGTGTTTGGCTGTTTGAACCTAAAAAGAGAATCCTTATGAAGAAACTCCAAGTTTCCCCAAAAACTATTCGAGTATAAACTGTTGCTTCAGCGAACGTGGTGAACATGGATCCTATAAGACAGCGACAAATTGTGACAGATGATGGAAACTGCTGGTGCTAAAGATCGCAAACGTGGGGCCTCCCAAATGCAGTTCTATTTCTTGGTTGTGATTGTGGTTGGATTTGCTTAAAATGTAAACTCTACCTGAAAGCTTTTCTCTCTTCCATTCAACATTATGTTCATAATTTTGTTTTCATTCAACGCTTTATTCAACGGAGTTCTTCTCTTTCATGCATAATAAGCCAGTATCGCTTTTTCCTTCAGAATCGAAGAAGACACAGCCAAAATCATGTATCGGCGGTCTTGTAACAAGCTTCAGGTGTCTATATCTATAAAAAAGCTTCATGAACGTCCAACTTTCCTGAGTCTAAATATACTTTTTTGGCGCGTTCTAGCTTTCTTCTTTGGTGCAATGAAAATAATTATTCAAAATGTAGAAGAAATTTGGAATATACAATAGGTTGCTTGTACTAATTATAATGTTGTTTACTTGGCGCGATATCATTTATCATCATATTAATTTATTTTTTGAGCTCACTTTCACGTTTCCTGTTGCTGTGCAAAACGGATTTTTGTCCCTATGTGTAATTTGTAGCTCGCTCTTTTTTTTATCACTAAAATCGTTTTTGGCTCATTTTTTCTCACGCTTCGTTTAAAAAAATGAATATCAGCAAAATAATAACATCGAAGATTTTATGAGAGCGTTGCGGGAATCGAAGCACAAATAGATTTAACAACAGATGAGGTGAACTCTTGTCCGATGTTCTCAAAAGATTGTTTGAAGTTGAAAGAATCTCCCGAGGACAACTGAAAACTGAGTTTAGAGTCTGCAATTCCGTTTTCTCCTACTTTTTTGAGGTTGTCTGTCTCTTCTGACGAGAACAGAATGGTGACGACATCGCTCAAAGCCGTTTTCATTTTCACCGCGTACTTTTTGGCGTTCGTGACGTCATCTTGATTGCTTAAAACACTTTTTGACTTCGGAAGGGAATTGCAAAAAGGTCCCAACTGTTTGACAAAACTTACTCAGACGCAGAAACAATAACAGTGGTCAACGGAAGAGATCTATAGTCATTATTCACTTTGACATCCGCTACGTTGATAAACGCTCTGTGAAACTATGTTGATGTTCCTTGATAGAAATTCAACCTTGTGATATTCGGGCTATCCTTGCCTTGATACAAATACATATTGTCAATGATTTCCGACAAATCTTCAATATTATTAGACTCGAAATCTCCTCCGATATCGTCCCATTTCTGAAAAAAAAGGAAGCTAACATGTTTGGTTTTTCACGATTGTGTCAGTTTTAGTGTCGCTGTTTGCATTTGGAACACACAAGTTTAGAACGGGAAAAAGAGCGCAAAATAAAGTTTACGATGCACTGCCTTCGCCGCTAGTTTGGTAAGAAGTTACTGTAAGGAAGTCCTAAAAGGTTTGCTCATTGTTTTGTTAACAGATTACAAACTTTCATTGAGGTGATTTGTCACCGATGGCTTAGGAGTCCAAACGAAAAAAAGACTTCATGTACGCGTCATTTTTACCTAATGTCGCCCTAAACCATCTTTGGTCTTCATGAACTTAATCTTGAGGTTTTCTAGTTTGTAAAGTGCACAAAAAACTGCAAAAACAAATCCTCAAGAAATAGTTCACTTTTGCTGTATATCCATATGCCGATACTAAAATGCCATCCTGGAACGGCAAATTCGGAATGAGTTTTTTGAGAACCCATTGCTTCACCTGAACATAGTGGGTCAAAAAAAATTTCCAGAAACTTGTCCTTACGACGTCGAAATTTTCTTGCAAGTTAAAAGCAGAAGACTCGTCGAGAAGAAGAATTAAAGATCGCTTGCAGGGCAACGGGGCGGCTAAAAAAAATTAGAAGACAAGGAGAACGGAAGCGGCTCACTCGTTTGTGTACTTTGTGGTGTGGTGCCGGTCGGCGTGCTACCCGTCGCAGAGCTACTTGCTGCAATATTCCGTTTTCACACATTGGGACTGCATGATAAACAAATTGAAGTTCTTAGACAAATTTATTTGAAATTTGTCGGAAAAATAATTCATCAAAGTCCGAGAAAATAGAAAAAATAATGGGCAAAAACTCGGCCAAAAACTTCTCATGATCAAGTCTTGAGAAACTTCATCAAACGCAGTGGAAATAGGCAATTTTCCCAAAAAATTTTTCATCCAAACATTCTTTTCTAATACCTTTCTCCTTTGAAATGATTTTAACTTCATTTTTTTACGATTTTTTATGATTTTTTTAAATCACAGTTGCGATACTCAATCAAAAAAATCAACACATTTTTTTATCAGATCTGGCAGAATTGAAGCTAACCATTTTGAAAGCATCCGAGAAACATTTTTTTAAAAATTTATTTTTGAAAGCTCACTCATCCCATGCGTAACTCTAGATGACGGACCAGCTCTTGAGGTGTGACTTTCAGACGCTGAACAGTGTTAACAAATACAAAAATAAAAAAATATTTGAACTTATACTTGTCAACTTTGAGGTTGGAGCAGCAGTTGGCCCTGTTGGAGCAGTTCCTCCTTGAAAATATTTTTAAGATTGTAAAACCCTACAGTTAAAACCTAAGAAAGAATTGATTTTGTCAGCCAAGCCATCAACTTTTGTTACATCTGGCCACGGTATAACGCTATCGGCAAGTACTTTGAGCATACTTACATCTTGTAGTCCAATCCCGACAATGAGTACCTATTTTTTAAATTTTGCTGATGAAAAAAGAAAAAAACTGTCACTTTTCCTCGAGACCTCAATGATCCCGAGAAGGGAATGGATGATTGTATATCGTCAGTGTCTCTAAAAGCCATTCATTAGAAGCTAAAGAAAACTCAAAAAAAAATACGTTATACTCGTGAATAATACAGTGTTCATCGGGCCAAAAGAAGGAAGAGGTCTTGAAGTAGACAAAGCATTTTTGAAAGCACTGAAAATTGTTTTTCGAGAACTGCATAAAAGAAAATCTAACCTCAAAAGTTGAGGCGCACTGTCGAACGGGGACAAGCCGTCTATAACCGCCGAAAATTCTGTTCTATCTTGTAGATCTCCGAAACTGAAAAGAATGAAATCATATTCATAATACGAGAAGAAGCAACTTGATTGGATCCAAAAACTTGTTGTAGGTGTCATAGCCTAATATTGAAGCCCTTTCGAAGTGTGTCCAAGATCCTGTGAGATCTTCATTGACAAGGGTTTTCTGTTGCGACAACTGAAAAATGGAGAATTTCTGTGAGAATTTCCTTGATTTTATTACGTTGGAAGAGTTGTAAGCTTCCAGGATTATTAAAATATTGGCTGTAGCAGGGTAACAGTCTGCGCATGGTTTGGGTTTGACTGTTGCTGAAAATCTTCATCGTTCAAAAAATCTCATTTTAATATTTTCCGTTCGATAACTTTTCGTTGCCGGAAGTATAGTCGATCCATGGAAGGCGAGGGAAGCGGAGTAAGGGGCGGGACGCGTAGCGTGTGTGTACGCGGTTCTTGGCACGAGTTCAATTCAAGCGCACCAACTGTTCAAAAAGCTCAATCACCGCTTTTTTTTGTTCTACTTTTTTTCAATTCACTCATGAAAAAAATTCAGAAATGAAAAGAGCGATAAACGAGCACTCCAAATAGTCGCTGACGGTTGAAGTGAACCCGTACCAAGAATTGCGAACGCGCACACTACGCGTCCCGTCCGCAGCCCCGCCCCCTTTGAAGTCGGAAAAAATTGACTATAACTTTGAGGATCAATTTGTAAGGAGAAGACATACTGGGAGTGGTGGGGATAAGTGTAGTAGTTGGGACTGTCGTGATCGCTGCAGTCGACGTCGCTGGAGCGGAAGTTGGCCTCATGGTGGGTCGTCGCGTTGATTTCGAACACAGAAGAGAGTTAATCTCAAAAATTGAATTCATTCCATCCGACTCAAGAAAAATTAATTTTTTTTTCTTAAATTTAATATCTCTGTTTTCTAAAAAAAAGCTTACATGAGCTGTCAAACCATCCGAGTTTTGATAGTTTTTCTGAACCACAGAGTTTCCCGAAAGCTGCTGCAGCTGCATTCCGTCCACATTATCTCCTATTCCAATCACGATGAGATTTCCTCCCAGAGTATCCGCAAATGGAATGGCTGCAGAAACGTCGTTTGGATCGCTAAGAATGGGGTAGCGAGTTAGTTTGATATTATTTTGAAAACCTGGAATATGTGAAAATAATTGTCACAGGTTGGCGATTGGGGCGTCGATTTTCCAAATTTCTTGAAAGGAACCACAGAGATCTAAAAAATATCTTTTTTGCAACTTTTGTTGCCCGTTAATTTTAAGGATCTTTTTTGATAAGTTCAATAAAAAATTCATTTTCATATACTATTTGGAGCATTGGTAAGCTCACGCGGCGATGCTGGGCTGTGCTTGTGGGAAATAAAAGTCTTTGTAGAGCTTCACTTGACTGGAGAAAGCAGCCGAATCTTTGTATTGGAATGCGTTCTCGGCAATATCTCCGCTCTCCGTCTTGAAAAATTTCCGAAGTTGATAAAAAAAGCCTGACGCCCGTTACCAATGAAAATATGACCAACTCTCCTTCGATTTGTTGTACAGAAACAGGCCAGCTGGGAATAAGGGAACTACTGACAAAATTGATTTGCTGAAAAACCCCCCGTTATATAAGGGAACAAAGAAAATATAATTCGAAACTTACGTTCTGGTACTCTGTGATGTTAGGGACAGCACCAGAGGAGTCCAGAATTATTGCAATGTCTGGATGACACGGCAAATCTGGAAGAATCGTTGTCCGACTGCAAACCGAAATCAGCAGATTTTCCAAGTCCAAACTCACATCGTTGTTTCCGTGAAGTGAGTGACAAAGCCATAAATTTCTTGACTGATGAGCTGAGCAATCGACTCCGTTAGGGTGAAATCCCTGACGCCAAAATATCTCCCTTCACCCGAAGAAAGCTGAGGCCGTTCATTTGCTCATCATTCAACCAACATTGCTTACTAATCCGAGCAAGCTGCCCCCATCGTTTGTTGCCAAATTAACCGTTATCAGTTGATTAACGGCGGAATTGGTAATCTGACGTGCAAATGGCATCGCTTGCTCAATATCAATCAAGTCACTGAAAGAATTTCCTCTTTCTGCTTATGTAAATACCCGACTTCGATGATGAAATGAGAATAGTGGTTTGAGGGACGTTTCTGGTTCCTTTTAGTCCTACGGCTCCCCGAAGTGCTCTAAACCCATTCAAAGATTTTTTTTGGTGTTATATTATTTTACTTGGTGATGCTAGAGTTGAACTTCCCTCCATATTGCTGCGCTTGAATCACTTGGTCCAGTTCGTTCTCAGAGTTTTCATCGTAGCTCATAAGCACATTGAACTCGTTCTAAAAAACTTTTTAAAGCCTTTGAAAAAATGTTCGAGAAACTTTAGCGTAGGTAACAAAAGCTACTTCGATGTTGTTCTCATCGATCGTCCAGAGAGGTAGAAGTGATGTCATTATCCACTTTTTAACCTTGAAAATTATTTAGAGGACATGAATAAGTTCTAAACAGTTTTGATTACCTTCTCAAAATTGTCAGGAGTTTTCATAGCCACTGAATCATCGAGTAAAATTAGGACGTCCTTACTGTAAGCGGTGACCGTGAAAGTTGTGGTTGCAGAAGGTCGGGGTGTTGTTGTCTTTCCAGGAAGCACTGTATTATTAGTTGAAACACTTCGATTCGTGGTGAATATCGATGAAGCTTTTGTAGCGGAAGAGACGGTTGAATTCGGGGGATTAGAAGATCCAGGGGTCGTTGTAGGACCACTGACCGGCGGAAAAGAAACGCTTGTTTTCCCTGTTTGTCTATTTTTGGTAATTGTCGTGCCCAGTGGACTCTTTGTAGTATTTTTGCTAACAACCGAGACAGAGCTTCTAGCGGTGTAGGTGGGTGAAAATTCCGTTGGAATTGCAGAAGATTGCGTTGAGATCTTCGTGGGGGACACTGTAGTCGATGTCCGCAATGGAATGTTCGAAACAACATTGCAAGCTTGTTGGTTCAAACTTGTGGCCGTCGTGTCTGCAAAATCAATACAATTATAAAGAAATGTTTGATGGATGCCGAGTTCAGAAGAAATTTATCTATAGAATCGTTATGCAAATGATCAAAAAACTAGAAAAAAAGTTCTTAAGCACTCACTGGTGACAGCAGATGGGATTAGGTTAGGTTCACTCTGAAGTTTCTTCTGGAGATCGTCTTGAGCCGGAGCATTATCATTTGTGTAAGATAAAGCGTAGATTACCAATACTCCATCATCTGTTGGAGATATTCCGAGACTAAAGAGGTGAATGATGAATGAACAAATACAAAGTCAATACATTGAAATAGGTGGAACTGCAGTCGCTACAACGAGTTTGAGACCAGCACTTTTGGTTAGTGCGTCTGTTATCTTAACTTTTTTCTTATTTTCTTTTTCAGGGCTTTCACAACTTGTGATGTCAAGATCGATACTGACTGAGCATAATTTTTCTGGACGGATGAATAGTTCAAAAGTGTCGACTTAGCCGTGATGAACATAGTTTCGCCAGTAACAGTTGGACAAACTGAAAACCGAAAAATCTGATGTTTCTGAGATTTTTTACCGCCATCATTCGAACTGTTCGTTTTTGAAATGCCTATTCCAAGCATTACACTACCGGCAATCAGTAGAGCTAGTGAAATCAAAAAAAACCCGATTGATGTCCATTTGACTCTTTTGTCAACCCCTTCCAGTAGGTACCTGCAAAAGAGATGGAAAAATGGAGAAACGAGCCATTGATCGAGTTTTCTTTTATTCAAAAAAGACATTTTTTTAAGACCAAAAAGACTCATCACATGTCATCGTGAGATTTTAAATCTTGATGAAGTAAATTTAAATGGGAAATTTTAAATATTACCATTTGGTCTGACGAGGCGGCATTGGTTCTGAACCTTGCGACCACATCGTTTCAAATAAAACGGCTCGGCTTGACGCCGTTTGTAACCCTGAATTTAAAGTACTGCAAAGAGTAAAAAAAGGGAAAAATGAAGAGACTGTCCAAATTCGAAGGCGTAAGGATTATCAAGCTTATTAAGTGATGTTTGCAAATTGATAACTTATCTTTTGCCACGAAAACGTGCCAATTGTGCCGCTGACAAAAGAAAAACCAGTTTAAAATATGAAACTTCTCTAAAATTCAACTTTTTTGCCTGAAAGTTTTCGAAAACCCCATACTTGGATGGCTATCACTTTTTACGCAAAGTAATCAAAAAAGAGTCCATTTGTTTTTTTCAAAGAATTTTTTTCATCATTGCCATTTGAGAAAAAAATTATTTTGAATTTCACATAGAGTGCAGTTACAGTTTCGAAGGTTCTCACTTTTGAAAACTTCATTTATTTCACAAAATGAACCAATGTTGTTGGGAAACAGAAAAAGCAAATTCAGACCAATAAAATAGCTCACCGAAATATAATGAAACATTTAATTATCAACAGAAAAATATGATGACTAGGTTCGTTTTTAAAATAAAATTTGAAAAACATCAATGGAACAGTGTGAATGAGAAGGAATTCAATATTTATCATGGGTTTCTGAGCGAAGTCCGTGAAGTTGACGAAGCCCCCGTGAGTAGAGCAAGTAGCGACAGAGTGAAGGCCACAAGTAGTGCAGCCAGATGCCGAGTCTAGCGTTCAGAGGCGCCAAAACGACGTCGGAACGGCGCTCGCGCGCCGCCGCCAGAATTCTCGCCGCACAGTCCGACGGCGTCATTGCCTGCAAACCGATTCTCAAAACGATCGCGTTGTAAAGACCTTCTGACCTTCCCTGTTGGGAATAACACTTCATTGTTTCTGGGCCAACCTAACTCTTCTTCTTTTCCGCGAAATGTTTTGGTTCGAACTAGCGATTTTGCTTTTTATTTTCTACGGAGCTGATGGTAAATTATTTTAAATAAATATTTGATTATGTTCATCGTTTTCAACGGAGCTCTGCGATGAAAAACATATTTCCGCTAAATCTAAATTTTTTTAAAAGTATTTTTTTCTCGGTATATTTCTAGAATCCCATGAGAATTTCTCGTTTTATTTTAGAAACAAGCACAGACAAACTCTTTGATTACAGCAGAAAATTTTTTTATTTCTACTTTGCAGCCCAATTCTTATTCTTTCCGCAACAGCAGTTTGGAGGTTTCCAAAGAAACAACGGTTTTTTTGCTCAGCAACAGCCGTTTTTCAATCTGTTCTCACCTCCAATTACAACTGTAAGATTTGCAATAAAGATTTAATTTTACAAGGCACTTTCATTTTGAAATTGAGTGATTCCTGAAATTCAGCTAAAGCACTGTTCGATGAAAACGTGAGAATCTTGATAGTCTTGCAGGGATCCACAGCTTTCAAAACTTGTTTCCGAAACCAAAAACTTTAGCATGCTCAGATTTCAGAAATTCAATCTGAAGCACCATTTTCTTATTATTGAAAAATCGCAAAGAAAAAATACCTTGTTTTAAGCACAAATCTTTCTTTCAGACTACTCAGACACCTATTGAATTCATTCCAAATCCAGATTTGGAGCAGGGAAATTTCCCACTTCCAAATCCTCGCATGTGGCCGGTAGGTCCTGATTGGAATGATCCGAAAAACAGTTGGAGCCAGGAAACTGTGAGCAGTAAATAATTTTTGAAGGAACTTGGCCATTTTAAGGGATGGGGAGGAAGCGGAAGGACTTCTATCGAAAAGCCTACAGTCCCTGAGAAAGCAGTTCTGGCGAAAACACGTATGAACAATTTTTTATCATTAATACATTTTTTAGAAGGTTCGAAAACTCTGACCGCCAAAAACAAGACAACTACCGTCAACCGGTCCAAACTTGCCGCCAGAAGGTTTACTTATTGATTGCGCAAATTAAAATGATCAAATTTCAGAAAAGCTCTCGCGCTTCTCAAAAAATCTCGAAAACTCCATTAAACTGTTTTTCCTGTAATAAAAGCTCTCACGTCACTGTGTTCGTCACTGTCTCCGATTGGTTTTCCATCCACATCCAGGGCTCTGGCACCAAATCCTGTGCTTATGTAGCCTGGAGAAACAACCAAGATATGTCGATTGGCGTATTCCGCTCGCAAAGAATCGAAATACGCCTGAAATTTTTTTTTCTTTTTTTTTTCTGAGAAAGAAAAGGTTATTCAAGTTCGCAAAATTTAAGTTTTCTCGAATGACCAGAAAAGAACTGACATTAAAGGCATGTTTCGAAACTGAGTAAGCGCTTCTATAGGGCAGCGAGAGTTTCCCCTGAACACTCGAAATAGCAATTATGCACCCGTCGGGGGCGAGATGAGGCATCAGAGCTTGGGTGAGTGAAATTTGGCCGAACAAATTGACATCCATAAGTTTCCTGCAAACTTATCTAGACGAATGACTCGTTTGATTTGAACCTAAAAATGGCTAGTTTCGTTTGGATAGTCGAGCCGCGAACGGAAAGGCCAGCGTTGTTGATCAGAACATCGACGACAAAACCGTCGGTTGCAAAAGAAATCTGTGAAGCTGCACTTTCCGGGTCTTCCAAGTCATATACGCTAAATATTCATAAGCCTTATATGAACCTTAATTTGCTCAACCAAGTTTCGGGTTCATTTGGATTTCCGCCTGAAGCGATGAGTGAGTCGCGCAAATCTTTCAGTTTTTGCTGCGACCGTCCAAGAAGGATCAACTTCGCACCCAATTGATGCAGCTGCTTGGTCAAACTTTCGCCCAAGCCTTGAATACAAGAATGTGAATGTTCGAAAAGACTGGGAATGAATGAAAGTTACTCAAAAAATGGAAGATTTCTCTACCTGAAGTGGCTCCAGTGATAACAACAGTTTTGTTTTTGAAATCCATCTGAGGAAGATTGTGAGCTCCGGGGATAAAACGGTTGATGAACCTGTAGCTGAACATATACAGGTGGAAAATATTTGTCTTCACCTTATTAACGCGTAACCTCCAAGAACTACGAACGCGTAAGGTAAAAGTCCATTGCTTATTGACCAGCTCCTTTGATTTTCCATCTTTAAACATTTTTAAAAATTGAAGAAATGTTATCATTTCACTGAACTATTCTCACAAATTGACTGAAACCAAAAAAAAAATTCTTAGTATGAGAAAGTTAAACTACAAAAGAAAAAAAAGTTGAAACAATGGCGAACGACCAATAAGTTGATAAGAGTTTCTTTGATATGTTCTCGCGTAGTGAAGTGTTTACGGACAATGCGTTTAATTTTGCGTTGAAGGTCAGTGAATAGTGCGAAAAACGGCTAATGCTCTAAGAAGTCTTTCTTTCTGTTTCATCCAAATGTTTCGTTGATCTTATAAAAAAATTCACTCGACTCGTAAGCTCATTTTTTCGGTTCAATTCTATCGATTACTTCAATGAACATGAAAAATTTTTCAATTTCATAATATTTATTCACAGGTGAGGTCTAAATAAAATTTTTCAAAAAAATCTGCGAATATAGCAAATAAAAACCGCAATAAATAAATAAAAAGACAATTGCGACCCTCACGAAACAGTGAAAGAAAGTTGACTTATTTTAGGGTAATGAATCAAAAACATTAAAACAACAAAAAAAGCAACTTTTTCGCCTTCCTGTTAGGAAGCTGCTATTCCTCTAAACATTTGCAGAAAGATCAAAATATTATTTTCTGTTTTTGTCAAGGTTAATATGACGTATGATTTTTTTTCTTGATTTGGCAAAAAGAGAAAAAAAAAGAGAAATTTTAAGGATCTTAAATTTTCGGTTGATGTCATTGAAAACATTCCCATGTGTTTTGTGGAAACCCCTTTCTGAGAAGCTAAGACAAAATTGAGAAAATATTATTGCTGTCTTTGGTATTTGTGAGGATATAGACAAAAAAAAAGCGCTTCCAGCCTTTCGAGTTTTAATCTGTTTAATTAAGTGAAGTTGAAAGTATGGGAAAAAGTAATAAGCGGTGATTTGCGGCTAGACGTTTTTCTGAAGTATCTTCTTCATAAAAAAACTTTAATTTTTTTATCATAAAAAAATCAATAACCGCAAAAAAACTAGAAAACCGTTTAAAAAATTTTTTGAGACATAAATTTATTAAGATTTCTTTATATAAAAATTAAAAACAAAAAAACGATGGAGTTAGGAAACAAGTTTTTTTAACAAAAATGCATTCATGTTAATAAGGGGAAAAACAAACTTCATTTCAAAAAAATGAACAGTTTTTAAAAAGGAAAAAAATCTTCCATGAACAAAAAAATGAAAAACCAAAGAACGGCAATAATCAATTTATGGAATATAAACTCTAAAGAAATTACTTTTTTTCTGAAAAATCATATCTTGCAGGAAACAATTCTGGAAAGAGAAAATGACATTCAAGAGAAAAACTAAAAAAAGAAAGCAACGGAAGGAGAAAGATGAGTTGAGATAATTAGCACAGTTTTTCCTTCTCCAAATATTCAGAGTTGTCTGGAAAAATGTTATTGGAGTTATTACCAAAATGCCAACTTACGGTGAAAAAATAGAATTAAAAAAGTTCCATACAACATTAATTTCAGGTCATCAATCTGAAAAGGTTCTTCTGAACAAATCAACGTTAAATGCCAAAAAATGAGTTGACAGGTAGGTTGGGGAATTTCTCTCCCAGGTGAGGTTTTGGTTGCAGGGGCTCGGAAGGCAAATCAACCTGACGCAGCAAAAAAACAAATGGCTCAATGAGCTGGTCGGAAGTTCCGAATGCGCAACTGCGGAGGCAAAATGATAGTAAGGAGAAAAGCCACTCGAAAAAGCTCAGCTGCCTAGCGGGCCAATCGATGCGTTCAGCTTTGCCACTACTCTTGCTTTGGAGCATCTAATCTCGTTTGGGTGTTCCCGTTCCTTTTCGGAACGTGATCTAAACCAACAAATCAACAAAGCTTTGATTCTGTGTTAACTGTTTTGAATCATCGATGTTGTTTTGAAAACTGTTTTTATGACGGAAAGTGAACTTTTAAAACGGTTTCCATGAGAAAATCTCAGGAATTCGTTATAAAAATGATGGAATTGTTGATGGAACGAATTGTAGGAAAAAAACTTTCGTCATTTTCTAGGCGTTTATAAAGGCTCGGTCCTGGAATCTGACACACTTTTCTTTTCTTGCTTTGGAAATTATCGGACCCACCTTGATTTTGATTTTTTTCTTTTATTTGTTTATGTCATGAAAAAGTGGGTATCCTGACGTTTTTTTCATTTTCTTTCAGTCTTTTTTTGAAAAAGCATTTTCATATCAAGCTGCTCAGTGAAAAAAATGAGTTTTTTTGTTTTGTTTTTATTTTTTTATTTACAATAAAATTTATAATTAAAAAAAGTTTGCTTCATTGAAATGACGTTAGAAACAAGTCGTTGGTGCATAGAGTGAATACGCGATGTTACCTTTATTTTCTAACTGAACCCAATTTTATCTAAAGGCTCATTCATTTATTCAAAAACCTTATAGCTTTCGTTCATATAATTTTGCCTTTTTCCTCTTTGTTTCAGGTGCTCAAAGTCAATAAAATTTGTTTACAAACGAAGTTTCAAAGAGAATAATGTGCCTTTTAGAACACTTAGTAAAGCAAAGAGTTCAGAGAGAAGAAAGCAGTAAACAAGCCGCCAGATGCTCGCTTGCGCCTTATTTGATATTGTGCAGGCCGTTGCTGACACATTCTTCTTCGAGTTTTCGAAATCTTCGCTTTTTTACCTTTCTCTTCTGTTTCAAGATAATCAAGAACAGAGGATTTAAAAAACTCATTTTAAAGTTTCAAACAGAATTTGAACTCTCGGTTCGAAAAATCACAAAAATAAGTTTTGTTTGTCATTGATTAATAACCGGTGGTAACTTTTGAAAAGTTTGCCCTCTGCTCCGATATATGAAAATATTGTAGGCTGTATTCATTTTTAATTTCTAAATAAGACTTAAAATCGTTCCCAGGTTGTGTGTGCTCCCTATTTTGTCTGGATTTTTTGAATGGATAGAAAAAAAAACTATTTTTTCAAATTCATGAGTTTCTGCATAGTTTTGCCAAATTTTCAGAACTTCGTGCTTATTACGAATTCAGAGAGAAAATTTTTGCACGTCTCAGTCACGTAGTAACCGGTTGTTACCATGATAACCGTCTGTTGTGAGGCTCGACAAGATACAATTCTATGCTCTTAACGTCTAATTACTGCTTCTCATGGCTCTCTTTCAAATATTTCCACCTTTTCCCTTCATGACTGCTCACTGAAAACAAAACAAGATTATTTCAGTTCTGGACCCAAAGAAATGCGTGGTGACTCCATTTAAAGAATGGCTGAGGTTAGCGGAAGCTCAGTTTGTTTATATCTATTCTAAATGTATTTATTTTGTCTTTACATTTTTAAGTGAGTTTGTAGTATCCATTTGTGATGTCGACTCTAAGTGTTTTTACAAACCTTTCTTCTAGTTACAACTGATTTTCGTTAACCTAAAAAAAGCAAAATAGTTGAAATCATGTCATCCTAAAGATATATGCATGAGTAGACCAGAACTCTGCGCTTTTAGAAAAAAGTCAAGGGTAACCCTGTTGTGAGCAATGTGCTCACCAGAATTTTTTTAGGGTGAGCAGTATGAGCGGAGCGGGGCAGTCAGTGTACTTCTGGCGGCGGAAACAAGCCATAAAAAAGGTGAGTGTGTAGTCGGAGCCAAAAAAAGTTTCTGAGAAGAAGTCGCGCACCAGAAGCAAAGGAAGATCAGCTGTTTGCATGGTTTTCTCAGCCTCCGTAGACTTTTCTACCTGATTGGGTACACTGTCGGAGCTTACCCATTCGCCTACTTGACAGTTGCGGTGACTCTCCGCTTCTCAGCAACAACTAAATAGTTTTTTGTAGGCGCTGATCTCAATCAATTCGGGTGCCATGTACAAAATGGTGCTGAAGGACCGAATAAGAGACGGGTACACGCCTACCAACGCACCGTCGCGATACGAAACTGATGTGCTCAGGTTGCAAACGTGCTTTAGTTTAGATCAAATTGTCTCGTTGCAGGGAATTTTATAACATTTCGGGTGATCCAGCCATGACAATCGTCCTTCTGCAACCAAAAAATAAAACTTCCATGCACGAAAAAGCCAATTTGGATGAAGCTGAGCGCTTGATCAAGTTCCCATCAACTCAGAATACAAGAATTAATTACCAATTCGTTCAGGTTCATATCCGAAGAATTTGAAGCCACTAACAATGGTCAAAAAGTGCGTTTTTCGGATATGTGCGAACCATACTGTGGAATCAACAAAGTGTTTGAACTGTTCAAGGTTAATTTACATTTTCCTTCACAAATTGAAAAGAGTTTTTCAGTCTGCATTCGACGAGCAATATGCAAGAGTTGAAACTAATCAGTCGCTGTTGCTGGTGTCCAATCTCAGTTACCCATTGGCGACTGTGAAAGGTTTCCAAGTTCATTTGGAAAGAAGTTTCTTTGGCGTCGTGTTGCAAAATAATTCGAATGCGCAAGACGAAGGCCAAGTGGAACTCGAGAAGCTTCATCGAAGAGTAACTAATATGAAGCACGTGCAGGTTTTTCTTTCTGATTTCATGTCTTTTAATTATCGAACTTTCTCCTAACAGGTGATAGTGTTCATATTTCGAGGAGACAGGAACACAAAACAACGGGAAGAGGAACTGAACCGTTGGGAACTTGCTCTTTACGAATGGGGCCTCACAGAACACAAGAGTGAAATAATCGACTTGCAAGTGGTCGGTACAGAAATTCTGGACAACGAGATGATGAAAGATGGACGGAGACTGACGCCTTTTTTTGCCGCTGGTATTTTTTTTTTCATGTCTCCCAAATATTTTTTTTGTAGGCTTTGGGTTTGAAATAACGTTTGTGAGCGCATGCGTTATACTTAGTGCTGTTTTTCATGACCATCTCGACGCTGGAAAAATGTTGGGTGTCCGTTTATAAAAAGAAGTGTGGTTATTTTTAGTATCATTAGTTTGGGCGCAGTTTTGTGCCCAATACTGGCGATCACGTCAACATACGGTATTGTCTCCATTTTGGACATGAGAATCAACTCCTTCATGCTGGTCATGCCATTTTTAGTGATGGGGATCGGTGAGTTGTATTTTCTGGTTGTATTGACCATTTCGCCTGTCATTTTGGGATTTAGGAGTCGATTCCTGCTTTTTGATGATCCACAGCTGGCAAACTGTTCGATCGGACGGCTGTAGTACGAGTGAACGTTTAGGTATATATTCTCTCGCAAAAAAACCTCAGACTTCTTTTTGTTAAAACGGGTGTTCAGGAATGGTGTACGAGACGGTCGGCCCTTCAATAACAATCACTTCTCTAACCGATTTCCTCTCTTTTGCCATCGGCGCCCTTGCCCCAACACCTGGTTTGTGAGGAAGTTACGGTCTTTCAACATTTTTGCAGAAACGCGATTGTTTTGTATTGCGTCTTTTATCGCGTTGGCTCTCACTTATATCCTGCAGTTAGTCTTATTTGGACCTATTTTGGCCCTTGCTACCCGATTTGAACGAACAAATGTCTCGGAAAATCAGAACAGCAAATGGAGAAATTTGGTTAGCTATTTTGAAAATTGAAAAAAAGTTTTCTCTTCAGATACGATCTTTTTGGACTAGTGCTATCAAAGTTTATTGTAAACTTCTTGTGAACCGTGTTTTCTTCTGTTTGGTTGTGGTTTTCACTGCTGTTTACTGGTATTTTGCAATTTACGGTAGTTCCCTTTTTTTTTCTCATTGCAACGGGAATTTCTGCAGGCTTGCTCACTATGAAGACGCGGTTGGATACGGTCAAAATTCTTCCAAAAGATTCTCCACTTCAAAAACCTAACCGCGTTTTAACAAACATTGGTATTGATAGGATCTCTGAACATGTTATAGCGTTTCAATTTTAGTATGGGCTGAATATCACCCTGTGACAATAATTGTGAACACCCGACTGGACGTTACCGACAAATATCAAATGAAGAGGTTTTGGTCGATGGTGGACGATTTTGAAACGATGCCGCATTCTAAAGGTAACCACTGCTTCTCGATTTTAAGATTCAATACTTTCCATGGTTTTTCTGAAAGGTTAAAACATATTCCAGGCTCTACATCAAGTTTGTTGTGGTTGCGAGACTACATTCAATTCTGGTATTATGGAGAACCTTATGACATCTGGGCCATTCTAGGGCTTTCGATTTCGGAGCCCAACCCAATTATTGATCCTTTACAAGTTCATAATAGTTAACTTTCCTTTTAATTTTTTAGGATTTTAGGCTAATATAACAACTGGAAAACTGAGCTCGTTTCTTCGTTCGCCTTTTTACGCTCATTGGCAGTCTTTCATACATATTGAAAACAAGACGTAAGTAATCCTTTCCCAATAATTATAGTATAGAACGAACATTTGTAAACCTTGAAAGCTAAGTTATATCAAAAAAAACCATCTTAAGGGGCGATGCACATGTGGAAAGGTTCATGATGTCGGTGGCTTATCAGAATACGTCTCAGTGGGACACTCGAATCCAGTTGATGAGCGATTGGAGACAAATCGCATCCAAGTAGGCTTTCAAATGTCAACAGATCAAAAATAGGTACTTTCAGCTATTCTGATTTGAATGTCACAGTTTGGGAGCCAAACGGAATGTTTGTCGATCAGATGTTGAGTTTGGGTAAAACAGCAACACAGGTGAATTTCATTAATTAGTTCATGAATAAAAATGACCTTGATAAGTTTGAACTTTTTTTTCGATTTATGCAAAAATGGCAATGAAAAACTAGTTGGAGAGATTCTGGAGATGTGAAATGATTGCAGACGGCGTTATGGACTCTCATTTGCATGGCGGTTGTTTGCGCGATTTTCATTCCAAATCCGTGCAGCGTCACTACGGCGGCTATTTCTATCGCTTCCATAACAGTTGGTGAGATTTTTTTTACAATAAAGTTATTTATTTTTGCAGTTGTCATTCAATTCAAAAGCCGTCTTTAAGTTTGAGATGAAATATTTGAAAGTTTCAACCATCAAAAATTCAATTTTTCTCAAAAAACTTTGCTAGAAGTAGTACCGGGTAATTCTGAACATTCGAACCTTCCTTATGAAAAAAACCAGCACTTTGAATGGATTTAATTTAGAAGGTATTCATTTATTAGTTCGGACAATTTTCTAAACATTTCCAAAGTTCCAAAAGAGACAAAAAACGGATTTGGGATTGAACGAAATTTAAAGAAAAAAGAACTCACTGAACTTGTGAAACTTTTCTCTCATATGCATGCTGAAAAGGAAGCTAGTTGATGCAAATGAAAAGTTTACAGGCGTGATGGGATTCCTGTCACTGTGGAATTTCGACCTCGATCCTGTAGTCATGGCGGCGGTCCTCATGTCCATCGGACTCAGCGTCGATTTCATCGCCCATGTTGCTTATCATTTCCAAGTCCGCAAACGTTACTGACCTCGATGGTCATTTCTCCTTTCAGCTCGCTCATCGCAAAGAGATCAAAGAAGGCGAGGTCGTAAAGATCCCTTTACGCGGTCCAACGGAGAGGCTGGAGCACACTTTGGACGCTGTGGCATGGCCGATGATTCAAGCCGGAGTTTCCACTATTTGTTGCATTCTCCCGTTGCTTTTTCGAGCGGTGAGCAGAACAATTGAAAATTGAAGGACTCAATCTCATGAAAAAAGATCTTGATAAGTTTTTTTTTTACTTTGGATGTTCGATTGAATCAGGAAGCGAAAATCTCCCTAATTTTCGGTTAAATTGACTTTTCTGATCCAGCCTCATATTGTGTTTTTCATCTCCATGGTATTTTCAAATTCAATGGAGGTCATAAATAATTCCGACTTTTCGGTTCTTTTTTTCACAGTGATCTTAGTTTGTAGTTGCAAATTATTTAGTTTTTGAAATCGTACTTGGGACTTTTTTTCGAAAAGTTGAACATCTTTTTTTAAATATAAAATTAAAAAAATAAATCAAAAAAAGATCCGTAGATCTCCGCAAACCTGTTTTTGAGGAGATAATTTTTAATTTTTTTAATCAATTTTCGTAATAAACAACCAGGAAGGCTCGAAATAAGATGTTTGTTCTAAGAGCCTGAAATAACTGTCAGTTCATGGATACAAGAGAAAGTCGGTTCGCTCAAAGAATGGGAATTCATGTCACTTTTTCAGACCGAAAAGTTGGCGGCTTCTTTTGATGTTTATTTTCGACTGATTTATGAGGTAGAATCAGTTAGGTAAAAATACACATACTGTCATTCCTACACATTGAGAAGCAAAAAACTATCTTCGAGCAATTTTTGAGTACCACCGAGTGCATAAATTAAGAGGAAACAATTGCAGAGCTATTCGCCATCCGTCTTCGTGGCAGCAATTTTCCTCGTTGTTTCTCTGGGAATGCTTCACGGCCTGCTGGTACTTGACAAATCGTCCTTCGTCTCATGTCGACCCTTGTTTTCAGATCTTGCCGTCGTTCCTTGCTGCTTTACCGGAGTCCCTCACCACGGCCAATTGCTACCGTATCTTCCTCTCGACTTCATCTGAGCGCAGTTGCCGCTACGTCGATCGCCGCGAGAGCGCTGCGAGCGTCGAAATGCACAAAATACCGACTGATGACGAGTCTAAATAACTTTCCTTGTCTTTAATGAATTTAATAAGTTTTTCTTTACTCACAGTCCTACCCATTTTTCGAATCACGAGTGAAAAAAATTTTAATTATCAAAAAAAGTTCATTAAATCGTCCAAAGTTTGTTGTTGCAAAGACATCTGAACTCATTCGCTTCAAAAATTTCTGCTAAACATGTGGTTTTTTCATTAGTATGACTAAAAAAATCAAAGTTCTTCCTATTTATTTCGAATATAAAAATTGAGCTTTAAAAAAAGGATACCGGTTATGTGAGCTTCGCAAATCAAATCGATTCTACTTCATCTCCCCAAGTCTTTGAAAAATACTTTCGCTGGTCAACTCTTAGGGTGTTCCATGAGTTTTTTTCGATTGAGTTATTTTTCTATCATTTCCTGGACTAATGTGAAAAAGCTGAAGAGTCCCGAGGAAATCACGAAATGAATTGTCTTACAATCTCTTACAATTGTTAAACCTTTTTTTGACTAGACCGACTTTTTTTCGATTAAAAAATTTTAAAAAAACAGCAATTTGTTGTTGCAAAGAAAAAAATTTTTTTCTTCTCATTTTTTTGTACAAAAATTTATGCCTTTTTTTCGATTTTTTTGCAGAACTTGACAAAAATTTTTCCAGGTAGAGACTGTAGAAAACACTATAAAAACCCTTTCAAAGTGTTCATCAACATGTAATCGTTTTATTCTGTTTGAGATTCTTTTTTGTTTCTAACTATTTTATCTTTCTCAACCCTGATACTTTCGAACGTTGATAATGCTTCGAAAAAAAACCTTTTCAAATATTCTGAACAACCGTTAATAAAGTTCCACTCTTAGCGCTTTACAACATCCCATTATCGTGCTTGAGACGTATTATTGGCGTTGACGACGTTTGGAAAGTTTTGTGAAAACTTCAGACACGCACGATTCAGGCCCAGATGCGAGTCATTTCTGACGCACGCGGTCCGTCAACTTCTTATTGCTTTTGTGGAGGAAATTGTAGTCGCTTGCTCTTTTCCTTGGAAATTTTTCTGCGATTCATTAATAATGTTCTCGGTTATGGATCGGATTCCTGAAGTTGCTCACGAGGCATATCGGGGAGAAAAAGTACGCACAGCTGCACAATAGTTTTGGTTTGCGCATTGCTTTTCGTATAACCTCTTGATGGCGGCAAAACCTTTAAGGAAGTAACGAGGAGGCTGCGGCTGAAATGAATTAGGTCGCCCACATCTCTTTTTATGCTTTGTATAGTCTTTTCTCCGTTTTTCAAGAAGCTAAAGTTTATTTCCAGCTCCGTCAGCATTTTTTAGTTGAAAGGAGTTTTGAACTAAAAGAAGAAGTTTGACGTTTTTTCCAAGGCAAATTGTGGAGCTAGAACAGAACAGATTTAAAAAATTCGAATCAGATTAAACATTAAATGCGTTTTCCGCATGAACGGCTGAAATGCATCGGCATATGGACTACAAACTTTTTTCTGAGCTGGTGCGCTACAATGCGGTCGTCTTTGATTGAATGCCTCGAAGCTACTATTAAAAAAAGCTGTAATTATGTTTTCCACCCGAGGAACCTTTTTTTGAAAACTTTTATACGCCCTCATTGAAGTGTGTGGTTTTACAATTTTCGCAGCCAGTACAATTATCCCAAAAAATAAGTTTTGTGAGTAGGGAAAACAGAAAGTTCATGATGCGTGACAAAGTTTGCGTAGAAAAAGCAATTTCCTGAGACGGTGATAAGACTGGCCGGATCGCGCTGAGCCTTTTGGGAGCCGAGTAATTTCCTGGCGGCTGCGACGGGTAGCGGATTGCGCATCGGTGTGGCGGGTGTGAAAGAGTCATTGTTTCTCACTATGCTTCTTAGCACATCTCCTCGCAATATTTTATACATGCACACCATACTCATCCATTGCTAACACGTTTGAGTCCATTCATTGTTTTCTTTTGCGCGAAAGTTCGTTTTCTCAAGGCATTCCGTCCGAAAAAGTGACTTGAAACCATTTTCTTTATCCTTTCGTCTTGAACGCCTTCGTTTCCGCAGATACTGCCCGTGCAGGTTCGAACTCATCTAAAAAGTATTTGCAAAAAAATGGTTTGAAATTTTTTTCTTGCGAAAAGTGCAGTTTTTGAGAGGGAAAAATTGGAACATTTGAAAAAAAATTATTACATAAAAATAAAAGAACTTTCTACGATTTCAGAAAAAAATTTAATTTACTTTGATTTGAAAATTTCAAGGATTGTCCAATGGTTCAGGTCTATGAAATCTTTGTACTTTTTCCAACGTTCTGATGGACACTGAAGCAATCGATCATAACATGTCATCAGTAATTGAGCAACATACTGGATTTTTGCACTTGTTCCCCAAAGCCTTCATTTGAACATCTGCTAAACAAAAATTGAAGTTTTCGTAACTTTCTTGCCGGAGTGGCCATGTACATACACGGAAGTGTAGCTATGTGTACCTGATGGCAGTTCCATGCACTGACCCGTGACATCCGACCAATGCAAACAATGCCGCCACTAACTTGGCACTATCTAACCTTCGCTCCTTTTTTAGCTTGTCTTTATGTACCATCTTACGTTACACTTTTTGTTTTTATTCAAGCAAAAATCGTCCAATAAGAAAAATAATTTTTACTCATAATAATCGGACTTTGACTTAGGACTTATTCTTTATTATTGTCCATGTATGAGGGGTTAAAATTGTACAAAGTTTTTTTTCTTCACCTTTATGGTTTGTTTCGGTTGCGAAGTTTTCTTTCCCGAAAGTATCGTTCGGCCCAAAAAATATAGTTGTTTTTTCATCAAAAACTCGAAAGACCTCAATTTTGCCAAAGGTGAATTTCGAATCTCTCGTGTATGGATTAGTTTCGATTGTTCTAAGTTTCAAAAGCGTATACATAAATTGAGACGTGAGAAAAGCGATGAATCATAACGTGGCATTTGTTTTGACTGTTTATAACTCATGCCTCACTCGCATATCATTGCTTGTTTGACATATACTGCGTAGGTGTCCTTAAATGAAACCGGCGTAATTTCTATAAAAAAACAATTCCGTTCTTATCTTGCAAAAGAATCGATATCACAAATTTTGGAAATTGTACGGTTTTAGAGCGTGAGAATTTTAGAAATGTCTTTTAGATTTTTTCCCAAAAGGCCTGTTGGGAACGTGAAGCCCGACATTTCTTTCTTCTTTTCTTCATTCATAACTGCGTTTTGGGTCTCACTTGTGTATTTTTTTTTGTTTTACATAAAGGATAATTTTAGGGTTCGCAATGGCAGATATCCCAAAAACCTTTGTGATAATGGTTATTCTCGGGTGCGCCGCCGCTATCTCCTCTGATGAAGATTTTTTCGGAATTTCCACTCAACAGCCAGGTTTTCATTTTTATGCATTACATTTGCAAAAAAGTTTCAAAAAAGACTTTTCGAAAAAATTCCAAAAAAGCTCATTAATGAAGTTTTCAGAAAAAATATCCTATACTTTTGGAGACAGAGCAGGCTGCAATGAAGTCTGCGCACACCTATGCACAACCACGTTTGTTTATTATGAGCATAAAAATCTCGAAATGTACAACTGCGTGAAGATGAAGCCACCAAAAGTAAGAAAAAGTACAGAGGGAAGCCGTAGAAGAAGATTTGCTCAGGCATCCGTGATAAACTCGCTACGCTCCAACAGCTTGTACATGACGCTGGTGGTGCTCGCGGCAATGACTTTGGGCGTCATCGTGCTCATGAGCATCGTTTTTCTGTGCAGCATGGTGTGCAATCAGAGGGGAATCAGCAACCGCAACGTGGACCAGAGATATTCCAAGTGCGACGCTGCTGAGGGCGAATTCCGGTATATTCATCAATTCTATTCGGATAATATATCTTTTTGTTTTAAGGGAATACCTCCATCATAAAACTGAAGACGCTGAAAAAAGGACTCCGAAAACTGCAGAGAAAGACCTGATTCAAGAAGTTTAAGTGAGATGGAAATTCCCATAGTACCCTAATTTTCAGCTGTTTGTACATGGACCTAGGACTCCTTGCTTTTTGTTTTTTTTATTTCTCTTTCAATAATGAAGAAAATATTTTTACGTGAAGTGGCGCCCTATTAACATGTTTCTGACTCTTCAGAACCATTTTTTTATCTCACTGTCCGTGCGATTGATAAGATGCTCTGACTTATTGATCGCTTTTTTTTGCTTATTGCTGTTTTGTTATTACTCCGCACATTTCAAGCTATTTGTTGCATATCGGAAAATTTCACGATTGTCTTCGCTCATTTGTTCCCTCATCCTTTCAGGGCTGTCTGTCAATTTTTCGCTTTTGCTGATCGACAAGCCTTATTCCGGTTAAACTTTTTTCCATCGAAGTCAATAATTTTGTTGATTTTTGTCTGATTTTAGCAGCATTATCAAGATGGCAGTCCCAACATGTCTAATCTTTGTCGGCGGCATCTTCATAGTTGTAACAACGCTCTTGTGTGCTTGGATCTGTTGCATTGGACGACTTCAAAGGCCAAAATCGACACTCATTCGAAAGGAAATTTCCATGCAGAAAGAAGTTCTTCTGACCGCGTGATTCCTTCAACTGACTATCTACTTTCTTCAATACTTGTTATGAACGAGTAATAAATTTCAATTTACTTTTTCTATCTTTCTGAACTGAGAACGTCCCGAATGAAATGAATTTTTGTTTCAAACACCTTCAATGTCTCGTTTTCATCAGTTTTAGTACACTTGTTATATTTTGAATCTGACTCTGAAACCAAATTGATGTCTTTATTGCACTTCAGAATAAATATTTATTTATTGCGAGATTGTAAGTGAAGAATACAATTAGACAATGAACTGAAGCATTTCCTCGGCCATCACTTTTCCGTCGCGGATAACGAAAGCATGTTCGCAATTGTGAGTGTCTACAATAACGTGGCCCCTTGCCATTCTGGCCGACATTTTTTCCCCTTAAAAAAATCAGTTCCAACTTTTTTCAACTTTTAATTCACCGAGTTCCAAAGGACACCAGCCATCGCGAATCCCGTAATAAAAGAAAATGGACTCTTTATGGAACAACAAAGTTTCGTCGAGTTCAGTCACCTAAAAATTACTTTGTATGAGAAAGAAGAATGAATATGATAATGGTCTTAATTATGTTTCAAATATTCTAATCACCTGATCCAACTCGTCGTTTGACATATGAACAATGTTTCTAAAAACATTCATATTGAGCAACTCCGATGCTGAGGAGATAACGTCTGCGGGGACCTGAAGACTTGCGTGGTCCTTGAAAAGAAAAAAAAATGGACTTACGCCTTCTCCCGTGAGGTTCCAGCTGACGAGCCACTTTTTTGCCGTCGACGGAAGAAAGTCTAGCCAAAAAGTCAGGCTTTTGGCCAACCAATCATTGGCGTTCAGGGTCTGCAAACTCTTTACAGTTTGAAAACAATAAATTAAAAAACTCACTGCAAGAACTTTTCGGAGGCGAATTCCATTTGGCGTTTCTGCCATTTTTTCAATTGTGGGGTACAAACAAACCGCTTTTTTCAAATTGAAGTCTTCTTTGATGTAGGGCAGAATTCTGGAACAAAATTTATTTATTGACATATTTTCATTAAAGTTCAGAAATCAATACCAAAAAAAATTCGCTTCTATGATTCTTCTATCAACTTTTATTGAATGATCATTCAAAAATTGCAAACTAAGTATTTAGGAAAAAAAGGATTTTCAAACAGAAATATTCATTGAAAAACCCTAATTTTGAATTTTTCCTTGTTTTATTTGAAATCACAATTACCCAAAATAGTGTATGAAACATTTACTGTGAATGAAGATTTTGGACGTATTTATTTGAAAAATGTTTGGTTCCCATCACTGTACACATGTATATACTATTTCTCAATGTAGTCAATATTTTCGAAAGTCGTCGGAAATTTTCTATTTAATACTTGACTCAATTGAAAAGACACCTCAAGAGCATGTATGAACCGATACTGTGTCCGAGCATGTAGACTCGGTGTCCGCGCGGCAAAAACTCCTTGACGAAGTCGAGTTTGTGTTGAACTTGCTCATCCAGAGTGAATCTCTCTACAATCCAACACTTCACAATCCTCTCAGACGACGGTCTTCTTACCGTCACAGCGATGCTTCCCAGAATGGTGAAGCTCAGTCGGCAGCACGACGTGATTCAGATGGGAAACCGTGTAGAAAAGAAACTGGAGTTTCCTTTTGCCAAGACGCTCTTCACGCGACAACAAGCAGCTCAGGACACGTTTTCCGAAATCTGCATAAAAGCCTTCGTTTCCGGGATTTCCTGAAAAATTTCAAATGAATATTTATTTTTTCTATATGTAGATTCGTATCTCTAGCAGAAAATTTTACCTGGGACCATTAATATAACGATTCGGTTATCGTTTTCGCCCATGTTATCTTTCCGAAGGCTTTCTTCGGATAGATTAGTACCCATAACCTGAAAATTTGTTTTTTTGCCAATTTTCAAGAACCTACTAACCGACACTCGAGTCCATCTTCCACTGACCAGTATCCACTCCACGCGCCGTTGAATGTCTCGCATCATCGTAGCGCTGACCCAACTGCAAAAAATGGCAATTTCTTCTAGATAGAACTCAAATTATACAACAAAATACGATTCATTTTTTTGAACAAGTCTGAATCGAAAATTCAACAACTGAAATAATGCAATTCTTCTGAGGAAAATCCACCAAAGACAAAAATTTTTATCAATAGGAATGATCCAGCATCTAAATAACACTTCAATAAAAAGTTTTTGAAAGCTTTGAGTGCAAAAAGTTTGAAATGCGTGGATTGCTTGACATTTGCGCTGGCCGGCGACCCATGGGATAACATTTGTCAAAAAATTCACTCCTTCGGCTATAGACGAGTGAAAATGGCCTTTTTTTGCAAGACTAAAGCATTTCTGATGTCTAAAGTACAATGACATTTAAAAAAGAATGTTCCGATAACTTGCAAGGAGAAAAAAACACAATATTCACACATAAAAAAACCAAAAATTTTCATACTTTCCTTGGATTTTAACAGATTTTATAAAGAAAAATTGCTTACATTAACAGCATGAATTTTTGATGAGTATACAAAACGCAAAAGTCGAAAGCGAAAAGCATGCTCAGAAGGAAAAAAAAATAAATAAAATAGTTTTTCCTTATCTCCGTAACAAGACTGATTATAGGAACCGCAAGAAGCAAGGGAAAAAAAAGAAATATGCCAAAGTGAGGTCACATTCATGAAAGGAGGATATTGAACAATGTTCCATGTACAATGGAGTACCCTGGTAACGTCAAAAATCTTCAGAATAACAAAAAAATATAAAATGAACTTATAATAATACGAGAAAAAAATAGAAAACCAACGTGAGTTTGAAAAGAAGAGAGGGAAAGACCGCCGCGGTGTCTGCGAACATACGCCACCCGCACCCGCATTTTTTTTTGTAAAGAAGTTCTATTTTTTCCAATTTTTTTTTTGTTGAACTTATATAAATCAAATTGTTGAATTATTCTTTTTTTGTTGATTGTTCACTAAATCTTTCGAAAAAGTTTCTTTTTTTCCTGTGAGTTTTTTTGAGTTTTTTTGTCAAAAAAACTTTTTTTGAGTATTTCCTAATGAAACTCGTTTTGATGTTTCTGGCTCATAATAATTTTTTTCAACAGTAAAAAAATTGTTTCAGATACATGAAAGACAGCGGTCAGTTAAATTTTTTCAATAAACTTGATGAGCCTAACGAGTATTCTCCTGCTACGCCTATGGGAGGTGGGTTGGTGTATAATACTTTTGTGTTTCATGTTTCTAGGAATGAAACAAAATATGGAAAGGAGGGAAATAATAATAAATTCAGGTGGAAGTTTTTTCTCGGGATTAATTGACCGCGTTTTTCGAACGGAAACGCCTTCTTCTTCTTCAATTCCACGGGTATCATCTGTTCCGTCTACAAACGTCGAGTCTGCAATAAGCAACTCTATTGGTGATTTTTCGACGGTACAGTTGTATGTTATCTGGATTATTATCGTTGCCTACGGAAAACTATCTTACGAATTACATGCAATGCCAATAAATTTAATGTTACGATTTTCATTTATATTTTTTGGTTTGATTTAGTTTCGAATCTTCCTGCACCAAGCAATGCGAACTTTAATGGTTCTTTTCAACGCAAAAATCCCGGAAAAGTTGACGCTAAAGTTGAGCTGAAGAACTACAACGACAGCAGTTTTAGTGAGATATTCACGTTCCTTTTTTCCCATCTTTCACTTCAAATTCAACTCCTATTTGAGTTTTTCAGAGCAATATTGGATGCCTGATGCTACTGGAAAAGAATGTTATCAGTGTGAAGAACGGTTCACAACTTTTCGGTGTGAAAATCCCTAAACAAAACAATTTAATTTTCCTTTTCAGTCGTCGTCATCATTGTCGACTGTGTGGGCAAATTTTTTGCTCGAAATGTTGTAATAATCGAGTAGACGGATCTTCATTAGGTAAATTCAATCAAAAAATTGTTTGACGCTTTTTTTCAGGTTATTTGGGGGAGCTGCGTCTCTGCGATTTTTGCGCGACAAAAGTTCAACAGAAGTCAAACGAGCCCAGTATTTTGCAAGGACGCAAAAACTCCCAACAGACCATTTTGTCTCGCAAATTGAGCGATCAGTCAAAAGTGATGAACTCGGACACTGTGAAAACAGTGTCTAACGGTAGCAGCTGAAATGTTGATTTAGTGAAATATTATATTAAGGAACCATTTGGTCTATTTGCCCGGGTACAAGCATCGATTCTCCTGAAGATCCTCCTATCCAAAACAAAATCCAAGTAAACGACTACTCGCCTTCAATTTTGTCCGTTCACGAACTTTGCGCAGGATCCCATATCTCAGGAGGGCTCCAACTGAATGTGAGCTTCCATCACATTTTTTCAAATTTGAAAAAAAAGTCGATAAGTGAGAGAGAAGGGCAAAAATAAAAATAAAAAAATGTTTTTCGAGGTCAAAATCACACAGGTGTTAAAAATAATAAAAATAGGCAAGTATTTTCCTATTTAATTAACTTTGAAATAACTTTTTCAGGAAACCATGACCTCACTGATCAGCGAAGAAGACGAATCTGGTCCCGATTGGTTCAGAAGCATGAACCATGGAATGGATGGCGTGATATCTAACGAAGTTGTTTTTTTAATCAAGTTTTGTCTCAAACTTTGTATTTCGGATCTCTGACTCTTCCGACATGTTTGCCTACGCCAACATGGCCACTACCAACACAGTGAAAGACGTGCTTGCTAGCCAAGAAGTAGAATCTGGAAGGAAAATTACTTATCCGAAAATGTTTGTATACTGAACTTTTTTCTTTACTCACTAAATTTCTCAGGTCGACGGAAGAGAAGAACCTAGAAATAAACACGGAAAACAATCTCAAGGAAATTTTTTTGAAAAATACCGAAAAGATTCTTGACGACATTCTATTCCGAGAAGATATCGACAGTCAACGGTTGAAATTTTTCTGTTTCAAAAAAATAAAAAAAGTTTATAGTTTTTTTCAGCTGGAAAACGATAATTTTTAAAAACAGCTAAATCAGTGGCAGAAAAACTCGAAGTCAACGTCCGTAAAGGGGATTCCATGAACGCCGCGGCCTATGTCCACATCAAGAAATTGCTTGTCAATCAATCAGAGCCCACTGTTGAGGTTTTTTTCTGGTACTTCAGAAATAATATAATATTTTTTTTTCAGATTGTGAATGGCGTAGTCTGCAGCAAAAAGCTTGCTTCATGAGGACATGGTTGTCGAAAAACGAAGTGAAAAATTTTTTTCTAGATTAAAAATCTTTCGGTTTTTAGTTTTTCAGAAGAGTCTATAATGCTGATTGGCGGTTCAGTAGAATACGAAAGAATTTCCAACAAATTGACATCTCTCGAGCCAATCATTTGTCAAGAAGAAAAGTATTTGGAAAAACAGGTTTTCATTAGAGAAATTACCCGCTTCAAGCAATTTCCCAAAATGTGAGAAACATTGCTATTTGTTACAGATCGAACGAATTGTATCAAAAAGAGCTTCTCTTATTCTTGTCGAAGGAGGTGTTTCTCGAGTCGCGGCCTTGTTGCTACAGAATCGGAACGTCAAAATAGCTCTGAATGTTAAATCAAGGTTTTCACTCTTTCACTGCAAAATATTATAAAGGAACCTTGTAACAGTGCATTGCAAAGAATTTCTCGAGCTACTGGCGCCGATATCGTCTCTGCTTCCGATGCTCAGATCGTTGAACAGAACTTAGGTCATTGTTCCATGTTTGGACAGCGAACAGTAAAACTCAAAGATGGATCTTCGAAATTGCTTCTGGTGAGTGTCGTCATTTTTTTCAAACATACTCAATATTTGAATTTGAAAAACAAGGTTCAAAAATGATTTGAAGACCTTTATTTGTTGGACATCTACAACCTTGTATGAGATTTTTTCTTTATAAGTTTAAAATTCCAGGTTTTCTCCGATTGTCCTGAAGACCTTGGCTGTACCCTTTTGATACAGAGCAAAGACGAAAGAGAATTACACACCGTGAAAAGAATCTTGAAGTGTTTCATCACAATTTTCTATTCCAACCGTCTCGAATGCGCTTATCTCACGGCATTCAATGTCCGTCCAATCATCAAAACTTCCGATTGCATGGTTTGCGAAACCAGGAAAGAAGCAGAAGTAGACGAGAATAAAGTTATTTCGGCAAAACGAAATACATGAAAAAACTTCTTTCTGCAGACTAAATTCGAAAAAGCCGTTTCGTCTGCCTGCCTGTCTCCTTCTCCTTTTATTGAGTTTGAAGCCCCTTTTCTGGAAACTGCTAAAGGAAAGTGAGTTGACTCTTTTTCTGATTTGAAACCGCTTCCATAATTCAGAAAGTGCCCTTTGATAAGTTATTTCAAACATCCACTCTATCGTCTCAGAAGCTCTGCCGATATGACTGCTTCTGCAAAACCTGCGTCAGCGACAGAAGTGAGATCCCCTGTTAACATTTTGAAAAGTTTAAGCATCTAGGACCATGAGACTGCCCGAGTTCTCGAGCGGCATGACTTTGGCAAGTGCCTCGATGGATCTGCTCTATTCGGAAGATATTCATCCTTCTGTTCCCTGGCGGGAGTCTCTTTCCGGAAAAAATTGAAGAGAAATTATAAAAGGCAAACAACTGAGAAGAAGGAAAGCTCAAAAGTAAAAAAAGTTCCGAAAAAGTGTCTATGGACGTTATTGCAGCAACTACGCGCCAAAGACGTATTGGATCCCCGCTTGCATCAAAGAATCGCGGTTCTCTTTGGTTCATTTTCAAGAAAATCCCCAAATGCCCCTTATTTCTGTGTCCGACCGTGGGTCGTTAGCATGCAATATTACGGCGACCACGACATGACTCTGGGCGAATTTCTGACCAAGTATTCCCGAGCTTCCGAGTTTTTTCCACTTTCAAACTTATAGGTACTGCTTCAACAAGTCATACGAATGCCCATCGCAAAACTGTGAAGTTTCAATGCTCGAGCACTCAAGGAAACTTGTGAGTTTGCTTCAAGAGTAGTTTTCAGACTTTTTGATAAACACAATTTTTACAGGTTTTATCACGGGTGTGCATTGAAATCGCCACCCAGCTGATGCCAGAATCTGAAGTCTTGACCGATTTGAACGCAAGTTGCAAAAAGATCGTTGCATGGCAGAACTGCTCAAAGTAGGTTACAAACATACTCTTTATTTGCAAATGTAGAAAAAAAAATTTTATATAAGTTACAGGTGCAACTTCTCGTCCAAAATGACAAAAATGGATGAAACTGCTTATCATCTTTCCTTTGCCAGATTTATAGATTACTTGAGCAATTCCTGTTATGCTACCGTAAGAATTTTTCGACTTTCATATATCACGAACTCAGTTTTCCAGAACGATTTTCTGGGAAATCCTAAAGACGAATGCGATCACTGTTTTTTCCATGAGAAGACGCAGTTTTTCGGGTTAGAAAACATTGTGACTTCTTTCAAAAGCGTGGCGGTAAGGTTTGGCACTATTATCAATGCGAAATGAATAATTCTAGATCAATCCATATGGTGTCGTTTTTTCACCGATCATTTGTCACGCCAAGCTTCTGAATTCTAGCAAAAAAGAATTGATAGAAGACCTCAACAGGTCGGAAAAGAAAAAGGAAAAAATATAAATTGAAAATTTTAAGGCTTTCTAAGTTGGCTTTGGAAGTTTGTGAACAAACAAATCGCCAACTGGCAAATTTGGACGAAAGTTTTTCGTCCGCGATTTCAATTTTCAAGGGCTTGGTGAAGAGCACAATGACCTATGCAATGTTTGACTCTGACGTTTTTTTCACCCGAATTTCATTGTTCAGGGAAACTCGCTCTTTTGCAAAGGACCTCATCTCGCAAGATGAAACTGTTATATCGACTAACGATAATACTTTCATTCAGGCATGCCTATTTTCTTTTTCTCCAAAAATTATGTTGAAACGATAGAAAGCTGCTCCAACTCGACAGTTTGATAATTTATTTTTCAAAAATTTTCCCGCGTCGAATAAAAACTCAAAAATACTGGAGACTGTTCAGGGCACTGAGATGTTGATGAAAGTTCGTGAACTAGCGCATTCGTTGATAAGTCAATGGAATGAAAAAATTTCACAAGCAGATCGAACTCCTCGCAAGATAACGGAAGAAATAATCAATTTCGAGGTTTTTTTTTTCATATTTTATCAATTGAGTCGAAGTTTTGCAGTGGCCACCGGGAAAATTTGAAAAAATGGAGAATCCGTTTCCGGCTCATTTGCACCTCTCCATACCACTTCAACCTCGTGTTGGGGTCGTGGTTCGAGATATCCAGGTTCAAAAACGGCTGGCAGTATTTTTTGGCATAAAAATCAAAAACCTTTTTAGGATTCAAAAGGAAATTATAAGCCAGATATCGGAAGTATTATTGCCTACGCTTTGTCTTCAGCAGCTTATGAAGTTTTCTGAAAATCCGGCTCAATTGTAAGATAAATTCATTGAGGAACCTTCTATTCTGGACATGACGGACTCTTCTGTTGGACATGATAAGACTGATCAGTCAGATATCCACGAATCGGACATTCTGAAGTCCACTCATCATTTGGATGTTGAATTTCAGGATGACACTTCTTCCTATTTTGTCAAGGTTCTTTCAAACTTTTAGAGCTCTGCTTAAACATCATTTAAGGTTTTCTATGCAAAACAATTCCGAGAGCTACGTGAACTCCTCTTCGCTGGTGGAGAAAATTCGTTCATTCGTTCTATATCTCAAACCACTTTTTGGACTCCTCAGGCAATTTTCACTTTTTATTAAGGATCTCAATGAATTTTTAATTAACAAAAGAGTAATGGAAAGGCCTCGATCATCAATTTCATTTGAATATTCAAGGGAGGGAAGTCGGGATCGTTTTTCTACCGAACAAAAGACGAGAGATTTGTTGTCAAGCAAATGTCTCGTTTCGAAATACAGTCTTTTGTGAAGTTTGCCCCAAACTATTTCGATTATCTGACGACCGCTGCTACCGAAAACAAATTGACAACTCTTTGCAAGGTAATTTTACAGCAACAGCTTTCTTGAAAAATGATACATAAAAAACAAATTTCAGGTTTATGGAGTTTTTCGCATTGGTTACAAAAGTAAATCGACACAATTGAAAGTTGACATTTTGGTTATGGAATATCTTTTTTATGACCACAATGTGAGCAAAGTTTGGGACCTCAAAGGCTCTCTTCGGAACAGGTAAAATATAAACGTAGATTTTTTTTAAAACTTCTTTGTTTTCAGATTAGCAACCACTGGAAAGACTTCTTCTGACTTGGTGCTTCTGGATGAAAATTTTGTCAATGACCTTTGGAACCAGCAGCTCTACATTTTGCCTCATTCTAAAGCTGCCCTCAACCAAGCTATCAGCAATGACAGCCACTTTCTAAGTTCACAGGCAAGTGAAAAACAAATATTGCAGTCAAAAATTGAAAAAAACAATTTTCTGATCTGGAAACATTGAGATACTTTCCACAAAAAAATTTTTATTTTTTTGAATTTTTTTGTAAAAACAAAAATTTCATTTTTTTGCCGAAAGAATGTTAATTTGCAGTCTGTGATGGACTACTCTCTTCTTGTCGGCGTTGACGACGATAATGGAGAACTTATTCTAGGCATTGTCGACTACATGAGAACATATACTCTAGACAAAGTTTGAAAAAAGCTTCTTTCCTATATTCAAATTTTTACAGAAACTGGAATCCTGGGTAAAAATTGTCGCTATACCTGGTGCTCATCTTCCTACAATTCTTAGTCCGGAAATGTATTGCGCCAGGTTCTTAATCAGCTTTTGTGAATTTTGCAGTTGTTTTTTATTAGATTTTCGGAAGCGATTGATTCTTATTTTCCTGTGGTGCCGGACCAGTGGACAGGTTTGGGTACGGTCGGATCATACTGAAAAAAAATTTTTATTCATTTGTTGTAAAAGCTTTTGCCTTTTGTTACGGTGTTTTCAATACAAGGTTTTTTTTTGATAAGAAGGGGTATTACTTCTAGGCCTTGTTGTGACAATTTTTTGCTCATTTCTTTTTATAGACTAGGTTGTACAATATTTTATTCAGATGCCTTTCCTTTTTTTTTATCGAACGACTGGAATCCTCTATTTCTCTAGTTTTTTTGAGCTTTTTAAAAATATCATTTTATACTGATTTATGTGAATACTTGGTAATATATTTATTTCATTTGTTTGAAGTTGTATTTTATAACTCCAGCGTTTTGACGTTGAAAATATTTTTTTCGATTTTATCAAGTCATTTTTTCACTTTCATTTACAGCAATGGACAGGAGCAAAAAGAAAAAAAAGGTTTTCTTATAATGTCAGCTTCTTTAAACAAATGGTTTCAGAATAATGAAGAGGAAGATCTCAGCGAAGCTCTTTATGAGTTCCAAGTGCAATTTGGACAGTCGGCTCCATCCTCGGTTCCAAAGACTTTCATTCGAGCCGACATAGTCGAAGGAAACAAATCAAGTTCGCATCAAAATTGTTGTAAACATACAATTTATTTTCGCAGTTGCCAAGCCCGAAGATTCCGGCAACAAACTTTACACGCCCGCTTCAAATCTCAAGCTTCCCGCCAGCAACGTCTCCGCCAATGACTTCGAAGGAGCTAAAAAACTTGCAGCGGCCAAGGTTTTGTTTTGCGTATCACTTAAATGGAAAGGTTGAACCATTATAAACATTCAAAAAATGCGTATTGACAAAATTGTCCTTTTTAGGCAAGGAGAATGTTAGAAGAAGCAGCGAAGGCCAAGAACATGCCAGTTCCCAAAGTTGTGGCTCCAAAAACGGCTCCTCCAATGCAAAGACCACCGAGACCCGGGGCGAACAGATCTCAGCAAAAGGCAAAAATGAGCAACCTCGAAATGTTCAAACAGGAATTGGAGAGGTTTCTTTCAATGCGATTTTTTGCAAATGTTAATTTTTAAATTACTGCAGTGCGTTTCAAATTATAAGTATTTAAGAGTACAAGAAGACCGAGAAAAAAGAAATTCGTTTCGAAACAACTTGAGCAGTGTGGGACTGGATATTTCAGCAATCAATAAGTTCATTTTTGTCAAAAAATTTTCTAAAGATTTTATTTTTTTCAGGATCGTTCCTCCACTAGATAAACCGTACAACACAGGAGGAGAATTTGCTGAAGATCCATACACAACGAATGTGTACATCTCTAATCTGTCACACTCGGTGATTGAATTTTGGCATTTAAAAAAGCAAATGAAGACTGCAGGCAACAAAAATGGATCTATTGCTCTCGTTCGGCTCTTTTGGGCCTTTAGCGTCCGTCAAAATACTGTATCCAAAAAACGAAGAAGAAAATCGGCGACCATTCATTTGTGCTTTTGTCGCTTTTATGTAAGTTTCAGAAAAGTGCATTTGAAGCTTCAGTCACAGTTTCATTCATTTATCAAATAAAAATATGTGTGTTGGAGGAGTCGAGCAGACGTTGACCGAGTCCTCCAGCTAACCAAAGTACTAATCATTCGAGATGTTGCTGTGAGAATCGCCTTGGGCCGCCCGATCGCAATACCGGCAAAAGTAAGTTCCTTCCAATTATCGTTTGGTGAAAGTTAAAAAATACCAGTTTAGTCTATTAGTTTTTTCTTTCTTTCAGTGTTTTCGTTTACAGCCCTACTATGTTCCATCAGCGCTGAAAAAACTTCAAATTCCTGACGCGCCAACAAACCTCCCGTTCAACGCTCGACCTCTTTTAAATGACGTCCGCTTACAAAATGATTCTTCCTGCTGATTTTCACTTCAGGCGGTGCGATTTCTACAAGATTTCGGCGGTTTTCCACCGATCAACGAATTTCCAGGACAAGATCATCCAGCTCACGAAGCATACTACAAAGTAAAAAACAATTAAAAAAGAAAGAAAAAAATTTTTTTAGATGCTACGAAACGCAACAGTACGTGTGGTGATTCCAACAGACAGGTTTTTTTTCTTAATGGTTATAATAGGATAAGGAATGAGAAAACTTCAAATATTTTTTCAAAGTTTATTTGTTTCCTACATGTGAATGACTAATTGAAGACGTTTACTTCGTCTGATCAACCGCATGGCCGTTTACGTGGTTACTGAGGGGCCGATTTTTGAAGCAATGATCATGAAGCAGGAGTTCAAAAACCCGATCTTCAGGTATTTTTTTTTGTTTGGACGTAACTGCCAAGTCTCACAGATTTCTCTACAACAATCATCATCCAGCGCACACATATTATCGTTGGAAAATCTTTTCTTTGATGCAAGGCGACACGGAAACTTTGTGGAGAAAAGAGAAATTCAGGTTTTTAAACTCAAGTGGGTGTTTATAATTTTCATTTGAGAATGTTTGACGAAGGAAGTTGGTGGTTGCCGCCGACGCCGACAAACGATCTGTATCAAGTAATGCCAAAAAGTTTGTACTACACCAGTTGCATACGTACAAATCCTGAAAGATGGTGCGGAGTAAAGAAAATTGTCAGTTATCAGAATTTAAAAAAAAAAGTTAGTTTTTCTATTAAGGAAGAAAAAAAAATAGAGCCTGAGATCACTGAGAGCCCTGAAAAAAAACGGATGCTGATAAAAGATAAAAACTTGATGTCACGCAAAAACAGAAGAAGGTTGGAGAGCAAGTTGCGCGAGTTGGTTCCGGAGCAGAAAAAGGTTAGGTTTTTTGAATACCGTTCTCAAACCTATTCCTTTCAGATTGGTGAAGCAATGGTTTGGTGCATAGAACATGCTCAATTTTCGAAGGAAATCTGTGAGTGTCTCTATGAATCTCTCACTCTCGACGAAACGCCGCTAAATAAGAAAATAGCCAGGTAGACGACGAAAAAATTACCCGAAAGAGCCAAATTTCGTTCAGATTGTATTTGATAAACGATATTCTTGCCAACTGTGCTGTCCGCAACATTCGCGATGTTTTCTACTTTCGAGTTCATTTTGAAACTCTACTGGATAAAGTATGCAGATTACCTGAATCTGGCAAACTGACAAATCTTAGATTTTTGCGGCGCTCGGAAAAACTTATAGAAACATCCCATCCCGCCTGAAACAAGAGCAATTTAAACAACGTGTAATTCGCTGCTTTCAGTGAGTTACCCGTCTCAGTTTTCCTATTATTCTTAATTCAGGTGCTGGGAAGACTCGGCAATTTATTCGGTGGATAAGCTGATCCGCAGTCAAAACATTTTCCTCGGCCTTATTCAGGCAAGAAAAAAGAAAAAATTCAAAACAAAAACTTATTGAAGACAGAGAAAACCTCGAGAAACGGGGCGACGTCACCAGATGCTGATATTGATGGTTATCCGATTGACGACGACTTGGACGGCGTGCCAATTGAAGATTTGCCGGCTGAGGTAGGGAAATACCTTTTTTAAAATCCTCTTTTCAAAAAATCTTGATTCGCGACGTGAACTTCCCTATTTGCATCCGCTTATTTTTGTTTCAGAGTACCAGTGTCGCTTGGAACTTTGCGAAAAGCTTCAAACCCCTTGAAAAGGCGTGTTTTCCTCTTATCATTTCGAAAATATTTTTAATTCAGGACAGAGAAGAAGAAACAAAAGATTTCAAAGAATTGCGAGAGGGAAACGCATCAAAGAGAAAAGAAGAGGATATTGTGAATGAGCCGCAGTCCTCTATTTACATCAGCTCGAAGTGGGACGCTGAAACGACTGAAAATTCGACTGAAGTCAAAGCAGAAGTTAAGCCGGAACCTGAGGCGGGCAATGTTTCCTTTGACGTCAAATCACGGTAAACCAAATTTTACAACACGTTTCAAATTTTTTTTTGTAGGGCTCCATCTTCAAATTCGGTGGACGATGGTTATAGAAGAAAAAAATAATACGTGATATCGAGGTATTTTTTTGTTTTTAGTTTTTACATCTGCTGTCTAAGAAAAATTAAAAAAATTGATTTAACTGAGGTCTTCAGGTTGAAGCGATGACATTAGCCGATCAGCTGGAGGCTGACAACGACCCAAGAGCCAAAGAAAAAGGTATTTACTAGTTTTTGAAACAATTTTTTAAAATAGAACTGCGTTCGAAAAAAACAGTTTGATTTTTTTCAGGTGGAAGAGTTCAGGCTAAAAGAAATGGCGAAGGTGGAGATGAAAATGAAAGAAGCAGCTAAACGTGAACTTGACACAACCCCGAAAAGCGATGCAAAACAAAAGGAATCAGAAAAAGAAAAAGAGAAAGAGAAAGAAAAGAGTGATAAAAAACGAAAACGCGACCGAAGTAGAGGAAAACATAAGTCACATCAAAAGGAACGGCTGCGAGAAAAGAGCCAAGAAAAGCCTTTCAAAACACGAGATCACGGTCGTTCCAAAGATAAGGAGAAGGAGAAGACAAAGGAGAAAACAAAAGAGAGGGAGAAGGAAAAGGCGAAAGAGAAGGAAAGCAGTCGCGATCGCGAAAAAAAACGCGACCGCGACCGTAGCCGCGAGCACAATCGCAGTCATCGACGCGAACACGAGCGCGACAGTCGTGACAGCGAGCGTCATCATGGGAAAAACCAAAAAAGACATTTGGAGCACTCAGAGCGACGAAGTGGACACGACTCCGACCCAGAAGACGGTTTTGAGTATTACTACGGAGCCAAGGATGAGACCAAAAGACAAAGGAAATAAATTCTTTTCTAAAAAAATTTCCTTTGTATAAATATTTTCCGGTTCCTTCTTTGTTTTTTGAATTAAGTTATATTTTTCTTGTTTCAATTGAAAATAATTGTTCATTGTTGTTTTTTTGCTGTGCTGGTTTCCTATGATGAATTTGTTTGTTGGCCGTGTTATTTCTTCTGCAGTGAAAAAGGTGTATACGAAAAACTAAGATGCAAGTTTGCTCTTCTTTTTGTTTTTTTGTCGAAGTGAATGAAAAAAAGAAAAACTACTCTTCAGTATTTATGGGAACAACTATTGACAAATAAAATGAATTTTTTTATTATTTGAAAAAAAGTTGCTCTAGGGCACTAACTTTGAAAAAGTCTCACAAGAAAAGTCATTTTACTTCGCGGTCGGGAATTTTTTGAATATTGGCCAGAACACGCTTTAAAGGGCTAGTTAATTATATTGAGAGTCTCAGCCTGTTCAACATACTATTTAAAAGTTTTCTTGACAATTTTCAAAAAATTCCCAATTGTAAATTAATTGAACCCACCTTTTACAAAAGACTGACATTCCCATTTTTTTTTCTTTTTGTTTCAAAAAGTCAAGTTTTCTTGACAGGAATTATTCATTTATTAAGAGGAAATTTGATAAATTCTAAATTGAGATTATTCGGCAGTTGTTTTGTCAAAATTTCTTCTCTCTTTCCAAGTCTTCAAATGGGCAACAGTCTCAAATTTATTCGATAATCTTGTTCTTTTGTGACCTCAGTCAGTCAATGAAAATGTAAATTTCGACAAATCCGCTCACTTTATCGTTTTCTGATAGGAAAGTGTAATCGGAGCCCTACTTATGAGATGGGACAGATGCGATGGTCCTCGAAAGGTCGCCCACGCCGACCCGGACTTCCAAGTCTCCTAGTTCTCAACAGTCTCTCGCCCTCTTTATATTTGAGTTCCCATCAATCCTCTTTGCGATCCAGCCTTATCATCGTGCTGTATCGTCCTCGTGTCAATCAAACACTTTTCGTTTTCACTAACCATTTGCTTTCACTTCAAATTCCATCAAGTTGGAAACATTTTAACAATCGTGGCATTGGAGAAGGAAATTTTTTTCAGCTTTTTACACATCTGTTTTCATTTCGAAAATAAAATGAGTTTTTTTTTCACAAAGTTGTACAAACTTAATTTCTATTTTTTTTCTTTTTTTGATAACACATTTGTTTGACCAAAACTCAAACTTCTATTTAAAATAACAGATTTTTTTGCAATAGAGAAATCTATTTCAAAAAAATCGCGTTTTGTAATGCGCCTTGAAACGGATCTCGAAACGATCAACGTTTTGAGGATTTGAAAAAAATTTTAAATAGCAAAGTTATTCTTCTTATTGTGCTGATATTTTTTTGAATTGTTTTTTTTTATGAGTTTACTCAAAAAAATATTTGAGAATTCAGAATGGCCGATGCAGAATTGCAGCTTCTCTCAGCCGGAGGTTTGTTTGTTTTTCAAATAAGTTTTTGGCAAAATCTCTGAAAAAAAATTTTTTTTGAAACAAAATGTTCGATCATACTCCCGTTTCTTCCGTATTCAAACTCTATTTCTAAATTCAGAGAAGCGAGCGATTGCCTTGGACGACGAAGAGCGTCCGCCACCACCGGTAATTCTTCTTCTTTTTCACTGCCATACAAATTATTTTATTTTTTAGGACAAAGGAAATTTAGTTTTCTTCATTATTCTCTTGCACGGAATCGGGACATTGATGCCTTGGAATATGTTTCTCAACATTTCATACGACGTATTGTTTTTCGTTTTTTTGATAAAGGTTGAATAAAATTAACTTTTAGTACTACGAAACTTACAAAATGTTGGAGAACTCAACTATGAATCCTGAGACGGGAGCTGTGACAGGCTCCCCAAGCGTCTACTCGGCAAACTTCCAGAGTTATCAAATGATTGCTGCTCAGATCCCAAACTTGCTTCTCAACTTCATCAACATCTTTGTAGTCGTCAGGTAGTTCCTTTTTTAAGGTTTTCAGTTGTTTAAAGCTTTTCAGAGGAGATTTGGTCAAGAGGATTTCGATCTCGCTTTCCATCGTCGCCGTGGCTGTTCTGTCAACTATGATCTTCATTTATATTGACACTTCCAACTGTGCGCTTGAACTGTTTTTAAAAGAAGTTTATTTATGTGTTAACAGGGGTTTCGACATTTTTCGTAATCACTATCATCACTATTATTGTTTTAAATGGAGCTAATGGAATTTATCAAAACAGGTGAACGAAAAACTTTTTATTGTGAAAAACATGGGTTTTCAGTATTTTCGGTCTGGCTTCTGACTTTCCATTCAAGTACACAAATGCCGTGATCATTGGAAACAACCTCTGCGGAACTTTTGTGACAGTTCTGAGTATTGCTACAAAAGCATGTAAGTTTTTTTCTGTTTGAAATTTTGAGGACGAGGAACTTTTTCTGAACTTTCGTTTGATTTCAGTCACGAAGAACGTTCTTGATCGCGCTTTCGCATATTTCAGCATTTCGCTTTTGACTCTTGGCTGCTGTTTCGCGTCGTTTTTTGTTTTGAAAACTAAGGCACTGTCACTTTCCTATTTTTATATTTTTAATTTTTTTCAGGCTTTTTACATCTTCTTCACAGAAAAGGCTGCTCGGCAAAGAGTTTCAGACAACAAAAACGGCTCTTCTGGATCTTTCCAGTCTTATCTCTCTACTTTCAAACAGGTGCCTATCCAAATTGAATCATTAACAGACAATAATGGTTCCGTTTATAATTCACTGATTCATTGAAAAAAAAATGGAAAATTTTCCTCTATTCTCAAAAAGAGTTGTTACAGGCGTTTTGGGCTCTGATCAACGTCTACCTTGTATTTTTCGCGACCTTGGCTATTTTTCCTGGAATAATGATGTATGTACGCGACGAGAAGCCAGGAGAGCCTTACAGCTTTCCTTTGCCCCGTAAGAAATGATTCGTCAGTCATTGCAATCACTGAATTTGAGAGAACTATTTCATGGACGTCACTACTTTCCTGCTTTTCAATGTTTTTGCTTTCTTTGGCTCTTTGCTAGCTGGTTCCATCCAATGGGTTAGTCGAGATTTTTTTTCTGGCTTTCCAACTTTCTCTTTATTTGTATTTTTGTCCCGGGTTTTTGATGTCAAAAAATAATTTTCAATAGGAGAGCTAGGAATACACATTTTTCAGTTTGTAAGAAGTTCTGCATCACCTCTAAAAATTGATATTATTGTCGCTGGGTATGCAAACTTTGAGCTCACAAATTTAGGAAGTTTATTTTTAGCCAGAATTTTTCTGCGAGAAAATTAAAGATTCCTTCCCTACTTCGCAATTTTTTTGAAAAAATTAATTCAAAAAGTACACCGCTACTAGTCTTGAAAAGTTAAGGTAAATTCGAATTGCAGCCTTCTCCCGGTTATTTATGGATTCCCGTGTACCTGCGGCTGCTGTTCATTCCCTATTTTGCAATGTGCAACTACTTGCCTTATGAACGGTTGGTTTACTTTTGTGAACTCTGAGAAATATAATTTCAAAATTAGTTCGATTTGAATTCTGCAGATCGTATCCAGTATGGTTCCCTTCAACTTGGGGTTTCGTCATTATGGGGGCACTTATGAGCATCAGCAGTGGCTATTTCAGCGGCCTCGCCATGATGTACGCGCCGAAGTAAGTTGCTTACCTCACTTCTCTCTTAATCACAATCAATTCGTAGGAGTGTCGACCCATCCAAAGCTCGCACTGTAGGAATGATGGCAGGATTTTTCCTCATTTTCGGTAAAACCAGGCGTTGAATCATTTCCTTAACACTTTTCTACAGGAATCGTTTCCGGTTTATTGTTCACTATGCTCGTCAAACTTGTTATAACTGCCGGAACGCCAATCAACAGCCAATAGAAACGACTGCGGAAATAAATAGTTTTATTTTTATTTTACCCTTCATTTGTTTTTGTTAATTGTTAAGATTTTGTTGATAACTTTTATCAATTATAAATAATATGCGCATATCACAACTCAAAAATTGGGAAATGTCAGAAAAGACAAAAATTTTCATTAAAAATACGAAAAAAAAGCGGATATAGAATATAAGAATGTGGATTCTGAATTATGTCAGCAAGCAGTTATTCACAGATAGGTCTATGACGACACGTAATAAACTGGGAAATAATTTGTGTAGAAGAGTTGAAAGTCTTGGTTTCCATAAGATTGAGTGAAGAGAAGAAACTCTAGAGCATTCCAATATACAAACCATCTGATAATGCAATCAAATTTATAATTCAAAGAATTACTTTTAAAGGTTTTTTTTTTTCAAATTCACATTTTTTTTACAACCTACAATATATGGAAAAAATGAAGAAAGTGAACTGATAATAATCAAAAGGACAGAAAATTTAATATATTGTGTGTAAAAAAGTAAGAATTTCCATTTTCAAATAAAAACAGAAAAATCGAAAACGGCTGACTTATGCATTTCATTAAATTAGAAATCGAGTAATTCATCAAGCAACGGCTTCAGTTGTCCCCCTAGCATTTGCAGTCGCTCTTTTCGTTGGTCGCTGTGGTTCCCGGACGTGGCAGAGTTTGTTTTGGCTGGACTCCCGTGTCAGCAGCGTTCAGGTCCAGGCTGAAAAAAAACTTTAATGATTGCCATCTTTTGAAAGATATTTGATTAAACTTGATTATTCGAAGGAATAAAAAAAGTTTTTCCCAATTCAAGCCACCGAACTGAGTTTGATAAATTGACCAACCTTCCATCTTGAATGTTTTGATAGATCTCCTTTGCCGTTTCCAAAAAAGCGTCTTCGACGTTTGATCCCCTGTAAAACATTTAAGGTTTTCAAAAGCTACAAAACTGGAAACTGACGTTTTGGCACTGCACTCGAGGAATGTCAAACCGTTCTCTTCAGCAAAAGCTTTCGCCTCTTCATAAGGAACGTCGCGCTGGTCTTCCAAGTCCGCTTTGTTGCCGATAAGGAAAATCGCCTCAAATATTGGTGATGTGGATATTGCGATTTGCCTACTGCGTTTTCCTGCTTACTCCATTTTTTTTTTGGAATTTTGTGAATTATTTTCAAAATTTTCAGTGTCAAAAAGAAATCAGTAGATCTTTGATTTTTTTGCAACTGATATGTGATAAAAAGTTTGAAAAACAGTAAAAGTTTGGACGCAATTACCCGAGTCTTTAAAAAATGACAAATAGCCTGTAGTAAAAGTCTTTTTAATTTTGTTGTGAGAAAAAATGGAAAAAAATGTTTTCTATTGTGCCAAAAAGTATTCTGGAAATCGAACTAGAAGATACTCCCAATTCTAAATTTTTTGAATAAAGAGAATGTGAGTGCTTTCGTGCTAATTTCTGGATAAACTTAATACAAACTCACAGTGTTCGGGTTGGTGAGATTGCGTGCATCGGTGAGCCAGCTGCTCAAATGATTGTATGTGGACCTCCGCGTCATGTCGTACACCATCAGAGCTCCAGCGGCTCCGCGGTAGTAGGAACGAGTTACGGCACGGAATCTGCAGATCGGGTCACGAAGTTTTTCTTTTTTCTTTCCAAACATTTGTCATCAATCAATTTGAAATGCGGCGTAACAGTGACGAAAATTTTTATTTTCATTTTTTTGGCTTTTTATTTAATTTTGAACTTTTTTTTTATGCCCTCGCCTAAAAAAGGGATCTATGAGCTTATGAAAAATTTTAGTTTGACTACGCTCAAAGAAAATTTGGACAATAAAAATTCATACAAAAGTAAAAACTACCTTTCTTGGCCAGCAGTGTCCCAAATTTGCAGCTTGATTTTCTGGCCGCTCACTTCAATGATTCTCGTGCCAAACTCAACGCCAATCGTGTGGGGGCAATCCGCCATGACTGAAACTCCGAACATTTTAACATAAATCTTGTGCATTCGTACTGACACTTCTTCTCTGTGAATTGATGGAGCAGACACGACTTTCCAACTCCCATGTCGCCGATGATGATGTACTTGAAGATGTACGAGTAGTTGTAAGGAGTGTTCGCCATGGCGGCTGAAACCAGAAATGAAAGCTGAATTCAAGTAAAAAAGAAAACATGAGAAACTAACAATGGAAGCAAAAGGGAGAAAAAAAGGTGGTGGAATAAGCGAATAGACCGGGGAAACGAATGAAGACGTCGCCGCAATCGATAGCGGCAGCGCTCCTACGTGCCGCGCTATTTCGCGCCAGATCTCTTGGTTTTTTCTCTTCCACTCCGCAATATGACCACCTCGAACAGACTTGAAAAAATATCAGACAGTTATGGCGATTTATGTTGCTTCGTAGTGTAAACAACTACTATCTTATTTCACAGTTTCTGGTTTCTCTTAAAATTTTCCACTCTCTGATAACTTTTGAATTGGAGAAAAACAAGCAATGAAAAAAAGACTTTAGACAAAGAAAACATTTATTAGCTTGCTCATGAAGCTCACCCAAATAAACTTATTTTTATAACAGTTGAAGTTTCATTGAGGAAATTTACCGCCAAAGAAAGCCGAACGTCGTGCTTATCTTTCACAGAGCTATAAATTTTCTGATATATTTTTTTTTTCAAAAATCTCAAATTCTTCAAAAAAAGTGGGATTGTAGACTGCGAAAACGCTTTAAAATAAAAATTATAACATTATATGTTTGAAAAAGAATTTTCCGAGAATAGCGGGCTAGAAAACCAGTAAACTCTGAATAGGTTGAAAAAAAAATTGGAACCAGTCGACTCAAATGTTTCAAAAAAAAAACTTGAGAGAAAGATGTACACAGCAGCCCAGTGACAAATCTGCATTTCGCGGACCTTGTTAGATGTGCAGGCAAACGGACGCGACGCGGTTTGCGTATTTCACAATCCTCTTGTTTTGTGTTTCTGAGTTTCAACAAGCCTTCGCTCAAACATTTTCATCAATTTATTTTTTCATTTTATTTTGAAGAGTTTATTTTTATTTTCAGGCTTTTGTTAGTTCAGAGCTGTTATAAAAATTAGAATAGAAAGACGTATTTATGTTTTTTTTGTTTTCTGTTTCCCACTATTTTTTTCCGTTCAAGAAAAAAACTGCAGAGAAAAATATGAATGGTCTCTTTTACGAGGTAACCTCGTAAAAAAAAGAAAATGATGGTTTTCGCATATGCTCAACATTTTTTCTATCTTCTAAATTTTTTTCTTCGCAACGATGATCTTTTTTTTTAAATCAACCAAATTTTCGAGATTTTCAGTTTTTATTTTATTTACTTTGCAAAATTGGTGTTTCAGTTCACAAGCAAAGTTAAGGAGTTTTTGACGGAGACTATCAAATACCCAAAATGTTGCTTAATTTCAATTTTCTCGTGAATTTATGCACGGTTCTCACTCGACTTTTTGAATACTCAAAGGGTTTTTCGAATGAAACCTTTTGGCAAGAACTGTGCTTTGATGCATCTTATAACTTTTCAAACAAACTGGTTTTTATTAGAAAATATTAATGTGAAGCAATAAAAAAACAAGTTGTATAATCGGCAAAAAAAGAAAAAGTTTCAATAATGTTTATAGAATTTTCCATACTCGGGTGTTCCTTCTTTTCACGAAGAATTTTTCCAAGGTTTTTTCCATTCCATACATACATATTTTAAGCTGGAGCCAATATTTAAGAAGAAAATTGCATTTAATCCATTCTTATCACTTGAAAAACACATTGCAACTTTTTCTTCCAACGCTGAAAAGAGGCTGAGTTCCTGTAATGATTCCAAAGTGGGCCTTCCCGCCTTCCATGAAGATTGTGAAATAGTGTGCGGAGGCGCTTCCCTGCAGCAAAAAGGAATGCCGTCATACGGACTCGCTCGCCCGACGTTTCGACGCGATTGCGAAACACGAGGGCCGTTCTGTGCAGTATTGATCTGCGCAGGGCGCCCCTCCATTCAGATTACTTTCCTTCGATAACATTTTCTAACGGACTTTGTCAACTTTACTTTTCTCAGCTTCTTCTGCATCGATCTTTTTATTTGTTTTCTTGCAACAAGAAGTTTCATTTAATATTTGGGCTTCCTGTTTTGAACGTGAACCCAGACCGATTTTTTTTTGGTTTTCCAAATTTTTTTTTTAAACCTGATTTTTTCCTGAGGTTTAGAACAGAGAGCCATAAGTTTTAATAATTTTTTCATTTTGCAGGTATAAAAGCCAATAAGAATATGTCAAGAGATTGTGTTTCAAGAAAACGACCGTTGGCAGTTGCTCTTCCATCTTTACAGGTAAGTAGCTCGCAAGTTCACAAAACACCACTATAAACCTGAAGTTGAATTGATTGAGCTTTTAAAGTGAAAAAATTGAATTGGAAACTCAAAAAACTTTTAACGTTGAACTGCAATTTATAAACTGAAACACGGTATTCTTAGGTTGGAAATATGAGGTTAAATCGTGTTCTGACTTCTTTTTTGGAAAATGTCAAACTTCACATAAAAAAATGAATTATCAAATCTTTGTAGGATGGGAATCAACCAACAGACTCGGACTTGGTGCCTGTGATTGTTCCTAAAAGACAGAAGCAAGATGCAGTGCCGACTTCTGAAGTGGCACCAGCGGGTGCCTCAGTAAAGGCAACACCTCAAGCGCCATATCCCACAAACTCGGGAGAACTTATGAGAACGGCACATGCGAAGAGAGATTGGAAAGCCTCTAGACCTGTGGAAGAATCCGCTCAAAGACAACTAACAAACACGAGTAACTCTGGCAGAATACAGCCTGTGTTCCGACAGTGCGATCTTCCGCCACCTTCCATTTTACAAGTTAGAAATAAAAGCTCACCGAAGTAATGAAGCGTCTTCAGAGCGGTGCTGACTTTCAAGAGTTTCTAAAACAAAGAGAAGAGCAGAAAAAGAGGTTGGTTCGTGCTGCGGCAAGTTCATCCGAAACTCGGCTTCTTCATAAAAATTTGGTGAGTTTGTTTGTAGTTTGCTCATATTCTGGGAATACACTTCTATAGGCCAATGGAGAAACTATCGGCCTTTACCGTATAATTGGAGCTGGAAGAGAAGGGCGGGCTATTCATGCTCTGTCTAACATCATTTTCAAAGCACAGGTGAACCAATCTTTTCACTGCTATAAAATAAGGTCATTTCAGAGGCTCACAAAAAAAGAGGGGGAAAATGTCAGGCGCGTCGTCGCAAGGATCAATGAAGCAGAGCGCTACTACCCAGGCATCGACATAGCCGAGATGAAGTGAGCGAATTGAGAACGGTTCTTGAAACTGGAAAGCTGTAGAGAGTGCGTTTTCCCACGGAACGCTGAGATGCTCCAGCAACCTAATGGAACTTACATCATGTTCACGCCTTCCGAAGAAGAAACTCTTCATTCTTTTGCATCTGATCGGGGCGACAACATATCGGAGGCTGACGTCAAGCAGGTGTTCGATCAGGTAAAAAAAATGGCTTGTCTCCTGAAAGTACGAACCTTGCAGCTACTGCGAATTCTCAACTTCTGTCATTCAATTGGCATCATGGTGCGCGATATGAAGCCAAGAAAACTGGTCTTCGACAGCAAAGAACGCAGATTGCGCCTTGGAAACATCTACGACTGTGTTGTCTGCGACAGTCCTCAAGACGACATGCTTACGGAGCGATTCTTGAGTCCTGCTTACGTGCCGCCGGAGGTATTCAAAATCGAAGGCTTCATTCTAATTTTCGATTCAGGTACTCAATCCAAAACAGAAAGGCTACTCAGGCCGAGCTGCAGACATGTGGGGAGCTGGCGTCTTGCTCTATCTTCTTCTTCTGGGACAATACCCTTTCTTTGACACTTCTCCAGCGGGAGTATTCAGCAGGATCCGTCGAGCCAAAGTTGTCTTCCCAAACTCTCATCTCAGCGTCACAGGTTGAGAATATGAGAATTCTGAGAGAACCCATGATTCCAGCTCGAAGTCTGGTGAACATGCTTTTGAGAAGGCTTCCAGAAGAACGAGCCGCTGCAAAAGCTTTTTTGCACGTCCCTTATTGGGATGCGCCTTCACCATTGCCTTGTCGCGTCGCAAAACTCGATTTCCGTACTCCAGGCGCTTTCAGCCTCGTGTTTCCAATGCTTCGTCATCGAGTCGCAGTTATGGTGGGTTCAAGCGGGACATTCTCAATAAATCATCATACGATTCTAATTGAATGTATGAAAGAATAACAGCACTTCCTTTTGATAGGAGAATGAACAATGAAGAAAACACCTAACTTTTAAAATGGATTACAATAGAAAAAAACTTTTTTTAAAAACAGTTTTCTTCAAAAAAACATTGGAGAGGCAAGATGGCGCCTCTGTGAGATCAGCAAATTTGTACAAAAAAATTGTTCCCGGTTTTTTTCCACTTTTCGAACAATCATAAACGTCGAAAAACGAGTGGGAAAAATTTGTATAAAAAAATAAAAATTAATACTCTTTTAGGCAAAGCAGTTGGCAAAAAGAGAAGAACGAGACGCGGAAGAGCACGTCGTACCTGACATGGCAGTCTCCAGAATCTTTTTCTCTCGCTCGTCGTCCGTCTACTCTCCGCTCCCACCGCAACTTTCGCGTTACATGCTCAGCTCTCGAGAAAACGACGCAGTTAACCTTTCCTTGCCGCTGCACTTTGCGACATCGCGAAGACCCCCCGCCCCTGGCTTCGAAGAGCCCGAACATTCGCGTTTGCAATCACAAGCCGTGCCGACATTAGATTGACGCGTCTTTTTGTAGCTTGTAGTTAATGAGAAACGCGAATAATGCTTACTCAGGCAAGTTCTCACACGTCACAATTTTCACCTGAGTGCAACTCTGGTTTTCCGTAGCTTAGAAATCGGTCAAAAGTTCATAGAAGATTTGGCCGATTTAATGGGTTAGAAGAAATTTACCAAAATTCATTTTTCGTTTCGCGGTTTCTTTCCTTTTTTGTGATAAATTCTATAAGATAAACACTAACTCTGTTCGAAATATTGCTAAAAGTTCATACCCATATGATAAAAAAATGAAAAAAAAAAACTTTTCAATCAATTAGTTTTACTAGAGTTTCCATAGCAACATTTTCTAAAAACTTGGAATTTTTCTCCCAGAAATAAAAGCTCATCTAAGTTTTAGTGTTTTGGCGTTGCTATGCAACGTTAGTTTTCTTGCAACTCTCTTGAATAAGAACGTCAATAAAAAGCTTCTCAATCTGGAGGAATAATTCCTTTCATCGCAAAAGCAGCCTCTTCTATTTGTTCATTTTTCCATTCTCGCAAACCAGTTTTTATTTTTTCAGCAAAGTCAAAATTTCGGAAAAATTGATTGAACTCCTAAGACTATATGAAGGTGTTTTATTTTTGATTTCAAGTTCCTGTTGTAATCTGTATCATCGATTCTAATCACAAAATATCCTTCCGGTCTTAAAATCCCCCTGACTGCAACTTTACAATGTGGTTCCTATTTTGCAGGTACACCAGTGATTACAGTGAAAGATATATTTTCTACTGATTTCTCTATTTTTTGTCTTAATTTTCAATTTCGTGAAAATTATCATAACGTGAGTTTTTTTCGAACTTATAATTTGGTGGTAGCAAGAAGTTCAATAAAGTTTTACAATGTTGAAAAACATAATTTTTTATATCCAAGTCAATAACAAACAAATGAGAAAGAAAAACATAACAAAAAACCCATGTGTACCCAGAAAGTGCGAAATGAAGACTCTTAACAGGGATTTTTTTTTTCGCTTTTTGAAGCCTGTATCAGAACAGAGGAAACAAATCTTCAAATAAGTTTTCCATTGGAGATCTTCTGTCGAATGACGCGAGACGCGTGGTAAATGGTGAGATCGAATAATTGCGCCATGGCGAAGACACCTCCAACAATAGCACACAGAGAGACGAGGAAAGTGGAAAGAGCTCTGCAACTGACATCCTTCAGAAATGCCAGAACTAACAACTAACTGTTTTCGTTCCTCGTAATGCACCATCAGTGGGCTGAACTCGTACTGCAAGAAGAATCCAGGCAGTCCAGGCAAACCTGAAACTTCAGCCTTTACTATTCAACACTTCATCCTTTTTCGATTTTTATTTTTTATTCTCCCCAAACTTTTCTCAACTTTTAAACTCTTACTTTTGAAAATTTAAATTAAATTACTGAGCCTTAGTAAATTTGCACAGCATTTTTGGGTCCGAAGACTTAAAAATTGTCATGTAAATGATTAAATAACTTTTCAAACCTTGGCTGAGATCCTTTTGGTGTGTCGTTATGGAAAACTGGTGGCTATCTTCACGCCTTCCATCAATATAGTAGTAACTGGTGGGAACCACTCTCACGTAATATTGGAACATTACACCGCCTGTAAAACCTTTTGAATTCACACGCGTGATGAGGCAATAAAGGGCCTAAAAAGCATTTCAAAAAGAGGAAAAAATTTCTCACCTTTTTCCGATTGAAATGTCTTCGAATCCAACGGATACGTTTTTCCAGGATACGCATTTCCAAAAGAGACGTGATTAATTGTATGAGAAGCATCAAATCGAGAGGGGTCCAACGAGTGTAAGTCGTGAACTGGAACAACCAACAGTAAGGGGAAAGAGCATAGAAATACGGCTGACCGTGAGTTCTCATGGCTTGATGAGGATCTCCCGGGGCCAAGTGGAAATTTCCTGCCACTTTTGCCACCTGAATCATTTTTCAAACGCGCAAATAAATAAAGTTTTTTTTCATTGTTTCTTACAATCAAAATACTAAACTTAAAAAAAAACAAATATATATAGAGCCATTTCTTGTCTCCGTTTTTCCACAATACAATCGTTTTTTTTTTGCTCTAATGGTTTTGAGGTTTAATTGTGACGCTCTCAAAAAAGGGGGCGGACCGTTGGAAAAGCGCCGAGCATTTAAAAAAGGTCGCAAAATGTTCTTTGTGAGCTTTTGAGAGCACAGCGTCTTCACATCGTCTGTTTTTTGGGGTGAAACTCGTTTTGAATTTTTTTTTTCATCATTATAATTTTTTTTTGTGGCGCGAAACTAAACAGGGAAAAAGAAAAAAAAAACTTTCCAATGAAATTCTAATTGATATCTCCAACAATGTTTTTTTTAAAGCACACCGATGTACTAATCAATGTTTATCTACCTGTACTTTTCCATAGATGCGACATCCTTCATCTTTGAAATCGTTGAATGCTTGGACCCATTTATCGTTCTGGTAAAATTTTTGGGAAAAAAACTGTAAGCGTGCTTACTTTGCATTGCTCGACCTGAGCGATGTTCACTTGCCAGCCCTTGAGAGCATAGGCGTTTTTCACATCCTCGCACGTGTTGCAGCACCTGAAAACTATCAATGATAGGAAATGAGGCTCGTCTCGATTGAGGTCTCGGGTAACTTTTCCTCTGTGAGTGAAACTAGTTCGTTTACATTTTCAAAACATCTCTTCTGAATCGAAAACTTCTCAATGTGCTACTGTTGACTTGAAATAAGGTTCTGTCAAAAGTTTTTTCGGAATCTAAAATGAGCAATTCAAGCTATTTAAACTTGATGATTCATTTAGCAATGTAATTTTTGTGATTAACTCATAACTGAAAACTTCGAATAAAAAGAAATTGCAGACTGGATTTTCCTTTGGACAGCAATCCATTTTCCGATTACTTACGGACAGTATTAGAACGTCAACAACAATTCAAAAGTGAGAAGGTTTTTTCCACATCAAAAACAAAACTTTGAAAATTTGAAGAATAGCCTCAAAAAAGGGTTGATGCGATAAAAAAAATTCAACGCGTTTCTGTTTTAAAAAAGAAATAACTCACGAGCCATCAGGCAAAGCTCCATAACAACTTCCACATTTTGGCGCCTCCTCAGAAGGTTTGGCGGGTACCGTCTTGTTCTGATTGACCGCTTAAAATTTTTTTTTCGATAATATTCAAGAAAATGAAAAACATTTCTCAAAATGATTTACTTCATTTTTTTTTAAATGATGAAGACATTTGGAAAACTCAACACTTACCTATTTTCTGAATGCTGTCTGTTATATTTTGACCATTCTTATCGAGTCGTAACTTATAAATGTCGTCTTTTATGTTTTCTTGAGCTTCGCTGCTCACATCCATCACATCAATCGTAATAACTAAAACAAAACAATTCATGCACTTTCCCACGCTTTTTTTTTTACAGGTGCACGGCATTTTATGGAAAGTTATGTCGAATGAAATCTTGACATGTTCGTCTGAAGTCGTGGAATCGACAAAAAGTTGTTCGGAAACTTCTGTCGACAAAAAATGCCTTGTCTCCAACGCCACCAAGGTGAAAATAGACAAAGTTGCGGCTACGGTTACTGAATCGAAGGTTCAAAAATGTATCGAAACCAAAAACACACTTAACCCGCCGGTGATGGTTTTCACGCGAAAGTCTTCCATCGGTTTGCGATACGCGTCAAAATTTTTCAGGGATCCCAAGAGAGACATTCTGGAATCAGGTGAAAAATATTATCGAGGAAAGCAGAAGAAGAACACAAAAAAATAAAAACCTCAAGAAATACTTCACTTCTAATTTCTTATAATAATTAAAATATTACACGTCTAGAAGTAGAGAAAAAGTTAGTATTTGGATCTTTTTGGAATAATTGCATTTGCGCCCTATCGAACTCCTTTTTCAATAGAGCGCGATTTCCTAAAAACTGTTTCCCGGATCCACAGGTGCAATGTTGTTTATATATTTTCTGCGCGTGAGCAATTATATATAAATATTTCAGGACAATGATATTGGGCAAGAAACTGCTTTGAGTACTGAAAAATCGTTCCGGGCCGCCAACGTGCCTGAAACGATGACCTTTCGCCGAAAAAAGGTCAAAGACGATTACAAGTAAGTCTGTTTTTTCCTGTGAGTTAATTTTGTTTTCGCTCTCAAAACATCGATATTCTACGAAATCTGGATAATTTATATTATTGATTTCCTGTATTATATGACACTAGTTTTTTTTTTCTCCTGCAAAAAGGAACGCTTGACTTCAGCCGATATGAAATAATTCTTCTACTTGTTACGCAACTGGGTTATATACCGATAGCGTCAACAATGCTCATGACAACGTACTACGAACCGTCGAAGGTTTTAGTTGGAACGCCCTTAACTTATCGATTTTATCCTTAAGGAGTTCTGTATGCATGTCAATAACAATAACTCTTTGGCCGAAGCTTTCGAGGAATGGAACGAGGTTCAAGCTGACTCATCTAACAAAACAATTAACCCACTTTTCTACGTTCCAGAATGAATTCTACTCACTGACTGTACAAACGGGAGAAGCATGTACAGAAAAATCCTCCCAAGTTACCACTAGAGCTGCCACAGTTCTAATGATCGGAACTTTGATCGGCTCTTTCGCAGGCGGCGCACTTGCGGATAACTTCGGAAGGAAGCCTGTGGTTCTAGGTGAGCTTTTTAGAATCTTTCTGTTTTTTTTTCTTGGCCTACTGCTCAGTTACACTCAACAATATTTTTTTATAGAAGCGTCCACATAATACTCTCCCAAATTAGACTAGCGAGACTTTTTCATCAAAATGGTTTTGCTTTTCACAACGGCCTAAATTAACATGGAACCAAACTGACAGTAAATTGAAAAATAACCAAAACAAAGACGAAAAAATGCATCAACCAATTTATCATCTTTTGGATTGTACGTGTTGTGGTTATATAGGGTTTCATGAAAAAGTCTGAACTCGGTAAATAAAGAAAAAAGTTTACTAAAACAGCTATTTCACCAGACAAGAATTTTCCCAGCTCGAGCTCTCCATAAGCACCAAACTTTTGTGAACAAAAATTATCGAAAAATAAAATTTGCGTTCTCAGGTTGCTTGATGCTTGTTTGCCTTGGAAATGGTGCGATTTGTTTTGCGGCTACTGTTCACTGGCTTTGGGAGTATGTTAATACCGTGCAGCTTTGCCTGGGCATTTTCTGCGGAGGTTACATGGTTTGCTGATCTTTTTTTTGAAATCAAACAAAAAAAAATCCGAAGAAACTACATAAAAATATTCCTTTGAAAAAATTAGGGCTCTACTTTTTCTACGTTTTTACCGATTCATTTTCAATTTTTTCGAAATTATATTCAGTCGGTGCACATATTTTTTGATTTTTTCGCAAAAAATGGCGAGTCCTGGCAATACAGTCGATTTTCCTGGCTCAAAACGCGAGGATCGCGGGACGCGTAGCGTGCGCGTGCGCGGCTCTTGAAAGACTTCAATTCAATCTCCAGTGCCTTTTTGGAGAGCGCGTATATTGCTCTTTTATCTCTTTGTCAATTCCTAAATGATTTTTCTCATTTGTGCAACAAGAAAATAGTAGAACTTTTTTTGCGATTATTCATCACGTCTGATGTTGAAATTCGAATGAAAAAAACGTCTGCTGTTCTCAGTTACACCTGGAAAAATTATAGAGCCAAAGATTTTGATTGAGTAAAAGAAAAAAACTAAATTAGCGCCCGATAGAATTTTTTTCAGAAAAAAATTGTGAAAAAGACGAGAACATTGTTTAGAATTCTCATTCAAGTAAAAAAAGGAAAAAAATTTTTTTGTCATTTGAAAGAGAAATAGATAAATTTTTTTGACTCATCTGGTGTATTCTGAAGCATCCGATAATAGTAATGATCCTCAATCAAAGATTAAATACCCGATATCGAGACCGACATAATTGGAATAACCAAAAAAATTTAAACGTTCCTATTTTCACGTTTGACTGATTATTTAACTTCTCTTATTCCTAGTTCGCAATCGAATTTACAGGTATCAAATTTTGTTCTGCTCACCGAATCTTTCGAACTCAAACGTTCTCGTCTTCTCGCCGTGTCGTTAAATGGCTGGAGTATTTCTTTGGTGAATCCAAGTGTAAATCACGAAAGAGGATTAGTTTGCAGATCGCCGTGGGAATGATAGCTCAATTAACTCGACACTGGCTCAAATATCATTTTTGCGTTTCCCTGATAGCCTCCATTCTGGCATTAACATGTGTAGGTGTAATCCGTCAATGTTGAAATTTCACGTAGCTCTGGTCAGCATTTCAAATGCCACGAAAGCTGTCGATGGCTGGCCACAATCGGCCGATTAGAAAAAGCGAAAAAAGTCGCTCTGCAAATCGCCTCTGAGAACGGAAATGAGGCAGAAAAAGGTACTGAATAACTAGGAAAAGTCTGTAATTCCTTTTTCGCTAGATATCATGTGGTACGAGGTGATTGGATTTTCTCCCATCAAGGAAATGAGTGTTGATGTGAAGCGTTGCAAACTGATGCTCAAGTAAGAATGAGGACTTGAAATAATTCACACACGTATTTGTTGATTCAGAAACCGCAGTTTCCAGAAAGATGTATTTGTGATGGTTTATTGTTTCACTGCCATGTCGGCGGTATCTTTTGGGTCAGACCATTTTTTTTCAAATTTGATGAGGTTTGGTTATTAAGGTATTATTTCACACTCGACTCGTTACCTGGAAATCGATTCGTCAACACCTCTTTGATGGGTCTTTTGAAATTCATCACAGGTCAGAAAAATCGCGGTCGAGACTTTTGAAAAAATTTACTCAGCAAGTTATGAGTTTACGCTCTTCACCGTTACAGCTATTTTTAGCAATCAAAAAAGAACTTCGCATGATTCTTTATTTTTGATATAATCTACTCAGATTTCCTTCTTCCTGTTGAATCATACAATCGCACGCAACACATAAAGATTAAATATTAACGCCCTCTCAGGATTTGTTCCATTCTTTTGCTGGAATCTTGTTCCGCGTCGGTACATTGCTACTTTCTCAATAGGAATATGCGTCATTTGCACGATTTCCATCAGTTTGATGTGAGATTGAAAAATTAAAAAACGTTTTAACGTAATCCATTTTGCAGAAAAATATTCAGTCCGTCGAACAACGAATGGCTGTTGGTGGCGTTGGCCCTGACCGTGTCCGCTGGGATGGATCCGGCATGGAAGATCAGCCACTTGTACACTGCGGAGATATTTCCGATCGAAGTCAGAAGTATTGCACGCGGAGTTTGCAACGTCGGGGCGCGTCTCGGATCCGTCTTTGCACCCACGGTACGGTGGCATCTCGATTTCAAAAAAAAAGTGTTTTTCAGATTATCCATCTACGATCTCAGAGGACTTACCTCCCAGACTCCATTTTTGCTCTTCTTCTAATTTTCCAGGTAAATTGATATACTTTCCGTTATTAGTTTGATATCCTATACAAAAACAAATTCTCGATTTACAGACTTGTATAATGCTGCTTTTTCTACCTCAAGAAAACGTCCAAAATGCAAGAAATGAAACTTCAGAAGAAAAAAAAGAGATGGTCGCTTCGTCCCAATTATAAGCTACAAATACAGAACACTTTGAGACAATTTTGAAATCAATCTTTAATACAAATTGCGACTCACTTTTTATTGAGCTTTAATATTTATTCACTCATTGAAGATCTATTATTCTTGTTTTATGAATTGTTTTCAGAACTTTTTACCGTCAGTATATTTATTGAATTCGTTCTCTGTTACTAACATTCCTTCTCAATGAATAGTCTGATTCCTTGGACTAATGGTTTTTTATTGGAATCAAGAGTTTTTATCCATATCGTTTATGTGATTTTTCCAACATATCGTTGCTACTGGACATGTTTTGGCTGCTTAAATAAAACATTATGTGATTTGTGAAAATTTTTGATTTATGATTTTCAATCAAAAAAAAAGAAGAGGAAATTTTTACTTTTGTCTTTTTGAACAAAAATAAAACTTTGGAAAAAAAGAGATTTTTATTAAAAAAATAGAGATTTTTTTCGGACTTTACAAAGTTTTTTTAATTTTTCCAAGTTTTCACAAATCGCATTTCGTTTTTCATTCGAATTTTCGTGAATGAATCGTTCATTTCCTTCAATATAATTAATAAATCGTTTAGAAACCGAATAGTTTTATCAAGGGAAAAAAACAAACATATAGTCAAAATGAAAACTGTTGAGATTTATCTTGGTTGGTTGTAGATCGCGTTCACCCGTGATGACACGTAGACCGACAGGACAGTCGTTCCAAAAAGATGCCGTCATGACTTTCTCTCTTTTGGATGCGACTGCTCTGAAGTAATTTCCGTTTCCCACTGTTCTGAGAGTTGCCTGGGCGACGTCTCTTAGAAACGTGGATGCCCAGAGTTTTATGACAAAAATTGCTATTTTCCCAGGAAGTACTTTTTGTATTCGTCTGCAAATCCAATCAATACATGGAAACCCTTTCCGCAATCATAGTGAGAGACTCAAAAAATATTGTTGAACAGAGACGAAATTGGAGACGAGTATGAATGCATCCAACCTTGTTGCTGTTTTTTGCGTTCCTCCTCGCCTTCACATTTTGCTGTCATATCCGATAGGCGCTCGGCCAATTGCGCTGCATCCGGATCGTTCGATTCCACCTGAAGCTTCCGGTTCCCAAATTATAGAAATGAAAAAGGAACCTCAATTTCAGGAAGAGCGTTGCGTCGCCCTGATCGAGCAGACGAAGCGAAATGCTCCAGCTCCCTTTCTGCTGCTTCCAGCTCGCCCATACACGAACTGGAATAAGCTGTAAGAAGTTTGGAAAGCCGAGTGGGACACTGGACCTAGATGGCTGCCTGGGGCCACGCCTCAACAATTCTTCTGCCGTCTGTCCTCTCACCGCTGCCGGCAATCGGCGCTACCCTAAGGTTCACCCTCACTCGCTCGCCTTTTTTCTCTTCAGTCTCGTCTCCAATGACGTATCTGTCCGACCTCGTGAGGCTCTTGCTGCCCATTGATTGGCACCGAGGCTGTTTCAAACGGCAGATTTCACAAAAAACGGCAAACAAAGGAATTCTCGTTGGGTTGATCTGATAAAAAATGAATTCGAGCAAGGGCTGATGCCGCATTTCGCAAAAATTCCATGTTTTCTGGCCCGTGCCGCTTTTCGAAATTCGGTCAACATCTTGAAAATGGTGAGATTGTTTTTAGGCAGTGGCATTTTCGACGTTCTTCTCAAGTTACAAACAAATCAATTCATTCATTTAGACATTTTAGGCGGCTAGGACGTTTGGTTGAATCTAAATAAAAATTTTTCAAGTGTGTAGAGTTATTTTTCTTAAATAAGCAACGAAAAATTTAATTACAATTTTTAATTTGACACTTCCTCGAAATTCGGCTGAAAGTTTCTTTTGGCTTTGAATCCTGGAAGCATGATTCTGCACAAATTATTCTTTTTTTTTTTAGAAGGAAAGACATCCTCTCAGAGAACACTTTCACTAGAGTCACTATTCTTACTAAGCGAAGGCTTTCTTCAAAACCTGGTGAATTGTGAAAATTAAGCTTTAAGAATTCATCTACTAGTTCTGGTGTCATCAGAAATATTTCTTGCCAATTCGAGAAAAAGGTTCAGAATAATCTGACTTCATTTGTGTGCAATGTTACCTGAAATCTAAGAAAAAACAGCTATTTTTGTTGGAATGAAATGCAGGGAACAGTGGGCTTTGCGAATGACAAATCGGGAAAAAGTTACGGATCCATTTAACTAGACCTTTATCTCAATGTTCCCAAATCACAGTTTAAAAAAATTGTCTTTCTTTTTTGAAAAAGAGTTAAAAAAAATTTTCTAACGCTCTCTCCAAAAGAGTTTTTTGCCTTTTACATGACTCGAGGCAGTTTCTAAAACAAAGTTGAAGAAGATACAGAGTAGCAAGAAAAAAATCGATCAGATTAGAGTGAATTATTTCATGTCAGAAAATGGTCATTATAATCATAAAATTGATGAAAACAAAAAAAGATACGGCTGACTAGGGAACTACGCGAACTCGTATTCGCGGATTGAGCTTAAACTTTGATGATTCACATGATAATTGAAAAAAATAGAAACTGTTTGCTATACATGATAAGATACCGAAAAAAAATTGTTGAAAATAGGCAGATCCTGCTAGAAATTTGCAGATTACAACTTTTCTCCATCTCTTTTTCTGAATAAGCGTTTTTTGACATTTGTTGTATCTGAATAACTCAAGGCGACTGTATTGAAAAACAGAATCGGGTAAAAAGCAGTGTTCTGGATATTTCAGACCCTAATGTGTTCATTTCCCTAGTGAAAAAAACACTGTTTAAAAAAATTAGTTGCCTATATTTTTTTGGAAAAATCGACCGTTAAGTGAGCTTTACTCAGTAATTTACGAAAAAGTTCCATTTTTTTTATTTTGAAATGCTGGCTTATTGCTTTGAAAACAAGCTCCTAACTTTTGCATGGGTAAGAATTTGCATGAATAAAAATTAAACAGTTCATCAAAAACGAATTCGTTGCTTAGTATATCAAAATTTTATTCCGCATTAAACTTTAACCCAGTCGCCATCGTGGGGGAGCCACGAAACAAAAGGATTTGGGTTTCCCCGCAATTTTTCAAAATTTAACTGCGATCCTAAAACGAAATCTTTTCCTCCCTGGGATTTTCGAAAATGGCCTTTTTTCAAAAAAAAAGTTTTTAGTTAACCTAGAATGGTGTATGCCCCTTGTTATGGTAACCGTAACGGAGACAAAAACTTTGTTTCGACCAGATAATTTGATCTCAAAAAAAGTTATGAGCGAAAAACCTCGAAAATTTCCATCCCAGGGCATACAAAATTTCCCGGTTCCCGGACAGAATTTTTTTTTGGTAAGAAAAATTTTTTTTGTTGCGATCTGGAAATGACCTAGTAAATGTAAAAATGCGTGATGATTAAGATTTTGTTAGTTTTAAGCCGAAAAGACAAAAGATAAATAAAGTTATTCGGGAAACTTACTCAAAATTACATGTTTTTTGGATTTTTCGGGTCTTAGATGGAAAATTCGCCTAATCCATGTTTAGCTCAATAAATAGAGTATTTTTTTGTGGTTTTGATAAAAGCGAGACAAAACGCCGGACCGCAGCGTCATATACTGGTTTCGATTTTTTTGAGAAAAACTCTCTAATGAGCAATAATGAGCAAAAATGAATAATTAAATTTTTAAAAATTGCATAAAATACTTTTGCACCTTGTGACAAATTTTGATCAAAATTCGTTAATTTTTTGTCGAGATATAGATTTTCGAAGCTTTTCACCGTAATCGTTTGAGCTACCGTATCTCAAAAACTAGCCGAAAGAGGTTATTCGGTTTTGTGTTAAAAAAATCCTAAAAATTGTGTTTTACAACATATTCGATCAAGAGAAAAAGTTAACGAAACGCCCTTTTTTTCCAACCCAGCCTAAACCCAAATGGCGCAGAACAAGTCTGCGCCTAACAAAAGGTTTTCGGTCGATCACGTAGCCCTCACAGATTTTGGATATCTTTTCTAGAATCGCCAAAAATCCCAAATTTATGAGGTCCTATCCTCATTGGACGTACTTTATACGTAATCGGGTAAGCGCTGAGCGAAAACTTCCAAAGCAAATTCAAAAAATTGTCTCTGCAAACTGTTTCCAAACGCATATTTGGTTCTTCCAACGTAATTTATGCAATGCGCCTTGGCTCAAAAATAACCAATTTCATAGCTGCGATCTGAAGACCATTATCCAAAAAGCTACTTATTGCAAAATTTGACAAAGTTCTGCTCAAATGAAATTAAATTTTTAAGCAAAACACAAAAAAATTGTTTAAATGAAGATTCGGTCTCAGTTTTGAAATAAAAAAATTATTTTAGAGATCATTCGAACTGCAAACAGAAACTATTTTATGTGTAACAAATTTTCGGCTATCCAATTAATTCATAAAGGCTGCTCCCAACTCAAAATTTAGAGTAAAGTAGTTTATACTTCGGTAGCCCCTGTGTTTTAACATACTGTTTTTCGAAACCTTAAATAAATATATTGTTTCAGAAAACGATCAAAAATAAGTTTTTCAAGCTTCTAGACTATGTTTGCTTTTCAGAATCAATCAACTTTGATTATTAAAAACGAAACTAAATCCCAAAACGAAAACATCCAACAATAGTTCATTTATTAAACACACATTCTCTGCGAAATTCGATGACTTTCAGTAATCGAAAACAAAACAAAATAAATTTTTTTTTTGATTTGCCTCGGAATGTGATCACGACTCACACACGTGCTTCTGATTTATTAGCACCAGGTCCCAGGTGGCTCCGCCCCTTTTCAAAGATGCTGTAGACAGTGAGCTGAAAAAAAATCTGGTGGAGAATTTTCATTCAAAAATGCTTGAAAATGTAAGAAGACACTATTTTGAGTATTTTATTAGTTATAAATTTTCTTCTAACTTCTTCGGGAAGAAAAAAATCAATATCTCCTCAAAAACAGCAATTTTCTCAGTTTTTGAGCCATGACTAGAGTAAGGACCCCCTATGGTACGACTTTTATTTCTGATTATGAAACTAAGGACCTTCTTCCATAGTTCTACAAAAATCCCTGGGGTGGGATAATTGACCTCAATTCGGCCGAAGGTGATCCTCGAATCGGCTCAAGTTCAAAAAATCTTTTTAATTCTAACTTGGCGGCTTCTTCCTCTTTTTTGATTTGAAAGAAAAAACAACACTCGTTCTCGTGTTCTCCACCATTTTAGCGCTCAAAGAAAATTTTATTCCGAGTTTCTCGAGACTTTTTGAATTTAACGACTTTCGTCGATATTCGATTATTTCCGTTTTCAGGTATTTTTGTCAGGAGGAACCCCCGAATGTGGTCATTATCTTTGGTTTATGAAAGAGTAGGTTTCGATTCGTGTCGAAAAGTGATGTAGGTCTCATTGAAAAAGCATTTTGTGAGAAAAGAAAATAAAAAAAGTTGTTTTTCGAGCCTTTGTAGAACTTCCATTTTTGAAGTAGTCACCTTCAGGCGGTCGGAGGTTTTTGAAAAGGGGCGGAGCCACCTGGAATTTAGTGCTAAATGATCAGAAGCACGTTTGTGAGCCGTGATCGCATTTCGAAGCAAATCAAAACAACTTTTTTTTTTCTTTGGATATATCGACTTTCTCAGATAAAGCGTCTCAAATAATTTGTGTTAACACGCATTCTGTTAGAAAACCGATGAAAGCAAAATTCAGCTGGTACAATGATTTTTTATTTGATCTTTTCGATCGATGTTAATTCTGATTACTATAATTCAATGGAACATTGTTTCATGAGGCTCCTCCAATCAGAATCGGAAAAAAGCGGAAAGCTTCCACACCATAATAAACTTTGAAGTGACATGTTTAAAGGTTGAATCTCCAACCGTTCAACCCATGACCATTTATTATGACATGTTGAAAAAACATCGAACGGTCAATTTTCGAAACTATTCTGCTGAGGAGACGGGGGCGACCGAAACTGTTGAAAGATTTGTAGCAGTTACTTATTATATTTTTTTATTTTGTTCTATTTAGCGATAATTTTTTTATTTCTTACCATAATTTTTTTGACCTGAACTCCATTTCAACATTTATACTCAATAAGGCGAGTCGTCCTTTGCCCCGGTGCCATTGTTGAAGGATTCCGTCAGTAGCTCTGACTGTCCCTTCAAGTGATTTCAGTTTGAGGAAAGATGAAAAAAAAATAATTTTGAAATCGCTCTTTCTTGAAAATGTTCAAGAAGCTCTGCCAACAACAATAGCCCCTTCCCCCTCCCCGTCCCACGTCCAAGCGGCCAATTTAAGTGGAAAGACTGTCAGTCGCACGAGCCATCCTTCTTCAGTCATGTCTTGAGCTGCTACGAGCAAAAGCGCTATGTTTTTCGTGCCGCGAAACGTCAACGTCTACTCTTACAACTATCCGCGCACCCTGTAAAAATCACTCAAACAGTGCAATTCGAAACAAGTTGGGACTGTTTGGAATGAAACGAAAAAAAAGCGAAATCCGTTTCTTGAAAACCTAACATAAAATCAAATTTTTTTTTGAATGATTACAAAATTTTCAAAATTGATAGCTCTGATGCCTCGTAGTTGAGGTTAAAAATAAAGAAAGAGACTAAAGACAAGGCCAGTCTGTGGCCCACTCTTTTTTATAATATTCATTAATGACATTATCAGCAACTTATCTGATAATGTAAAGGCTTATCTTTTTGCTGATGATCTTAAAATTTTTTCTGACGATCCTATAGCGCTTCAGCAAGGTCTCAACGACGTTTTCCAATGGTCTAGTCAATGGGGTCTTCCCCTGGCCGAACACAAAACCACCCTTCTCCATCTAGGCCGTAGCAACCCTCATGTTCAGTATACTATAAATAATATAACTATCTCTTCCGCGGAAGCTGTTCGCGATCTAGGCATTCTTATTGATAACAAACTAACATGTGAGCCTCACCTTCGTAAAGTTATAGCCTTATGCAAACTAAAAAAAGTAAACAAATCATCAGAGCGTTCCGCGCCCTGTCTCCCGCTCTAATGAGCCGGATTTTTTTCTTACTTACGTTGCTCCCTATATGGACTACTGTTGTGAGTTGTTCAGTCCCCCCTAGCTTCAGAACTATCTTACACCCTCGAAAACATCTTCCGTCAATTCACTCGCCAAACATGCGCGTCTATATCATCACAAACAATTAAATGCCCCATTCACCTGTGCTACACTGTGTCATAACTTATAATGCTTTCTTTTCTATTTACTTTTTTTTCCTTTGTGCAACCCTCACCTCTTATTCTTTCATTTACTGGCACAGAGGCTCGTGAGGGCCTCAAGTGCCTTTTATTTATTTATTTCAGGCTTAATGCCAAATTTTTCTTTTTTTTCTGTACATGTTATTTTGTTCTGCCTGTAAATAAATAATATTATAAAAAAAAAGGCCATTCACATATCAACGGAAACAATGAAAAAATTATCGAAAATAAAACTAATAAAAAATGTCAAAACTAAAAATTATCAGTTTTAGGTTAAAAAAAACTGTAAAAAAAGAAAAGTTCTGATTAATGGAATGATCGAAAAATGCTGGATTTTGTTTATAGCTCACTGGTGGAAAACCCTGAGTTTCCCGGCAATTTGAGCTGTTTTATTGTTTATTTATTCAATGGTACGTGTGCGTTCCGAACCTCAACTCGGCCCAATTTCAGTCTCTCAATAACATCAAAATGTTCGAAATCTGTAAATTCATTTCATGAAGCTGTCAAAATCTTCTTTCAAAAAAATATCAGACGTGAAATTATTTCATTTTTTTGAATGGCAAATTCTTCTGTACAGATATCAAAAAAATCAAGCAGAAGTATTGAAAAAAATCCTGTTCAAAGAATGAACAAATAACTCAAAAAAACGTTTTTTTCTCAAATGATTGCCAGAATCAATCTCAACTTTTCTTTTAGTGAAGCAGTTTATTCGCTGGTGCTACCAACAGGCCCAAAATATTCCTTTTGGCAGATAAAATCAACGGGAATTTCTAAAAATGCTGAGAGAAAAATTTCAACCAACCAATCAATGACTTTTTTTTTAGTCAGATGTGAAGTTATAACGAACAATAGCCTTTGGCGAGCTGTCAGTCCGAACGTGTAGTCAAAAGCACAGTTTTACGGTCCTTCGCCTCGTTTTTCTGATGCCCGATGGAATTTATGTGTGCTTCCGGCTAGCTGTAGCACAAGAGTTCGCTCCTCGCAAAAGCCTGCGATATTCTATTTTTTTTCTGTTACTGGTCTAGATCTTTCATTTTAGAGATGATATCTGTGTCTTCTTCATCAATCGAAAATTTATGAAAATTTATGAAAATTCCCGATTTTTCTGTTCTGTCCAATAATTTATATTCACGAACAACAGTGCACAACGAAAAATATTCAAGAGAACTGGGAAGGTTTACTATATGTGTATTTGCTTTATTTTGGAAGACAATTCTGCTGTGCGAAAACCATGAACTTCTCTTTGTATATCCCCAACAGAACTTTTTTTTGCAAATCTCGGAATTTTTCTTTTTTCTTCCTGTGGATAATAAAGCATCAGCCGGCGTCGTCATGCTTTATGGTTTGAGTATGTCTGTTCTCATCGCCCCGGATACTTCAGATGCAAAAAGAAATATAAGACAGGGTGCACTCCTCCTTCATTCCTTTTTTTTTCTTTTCCTTCAAAAAATATGGCTTTCCCAAAAAAATTCCCCAATTATTTCTTACTTACTAATATTGTAGATTGGTTTTCGCGAGATTTGAAACCATCTTTTCATAAAAAATTCTTTTAAGATCAAACGATCGGAATATACGTTAATTCCCGATGAAGTAAGGCAAAAAAAAATTACAATTGTTTTTAGGTTCATCCATAAATCTTCACTCGGAAAGAACCTACAATTATGGGAAGATAATTTTTTCCGGAAGACTTTTTGCTTCTTTCACGAAAACTTTGGCCGAGTATGGTATCAAAAGTATTGTTAGGAAAAAAATTCTTTGGGTCACAAAAAAATTCATGAGTGTTCATTTAAAAAAATTTAAATTCGTCCCATTTTGTGTTTTTTTATTGACAGGAGTTTTTACGATTGTTTTTTTATAATGAACAAAATTAAAAGACTTCACTTTTTTTCGTAAAAAAAGGAACTCATAATTAATTAATTCTGAAAGCATAACCCAAACTTGCAAAAATTAAAAATGGAATTTTATGTGAATTTCTTCAACTTCAGTTTTGAGAGCATGATTAACCTGAAATTCGATGGAAATAAGCGAAAAAAATAGCTTCACTCAATTTAATCAAGTTTCACCTTGAGATTTTTAGATGTTCAGAAATTTAATTTTTTTTCCCTGAAAGCTCTAGGTTTCAAGATTTTGATGTGAATGAAACTGATAAGACTCCTCGAACTCGCGCATCAACCGGGGATTCATGGACATGTGAACGAAGAAAGATGCACACTTACTCTTGATCCATTCCCGGCGCGTGCCAAGGATTCACCATAAGCCAATTTTGGAAGGCAAAGAAACAAAGCATTCCCGTGGAGAAAATTTTTTGCTCACGCCAATTGGCAGTGGGAGAGCAAGGCCTACATTCCCGGGTTTCCGTCTATTGCCAATACATCGCGTTCAGTGCGGCATGTGCGCTAATGCGATGACAACACTTTCCTTGGAGCAATTAGCGCATGGCTTCACTCGTGCTCTTTTATCTTCATTTCCTTGCCTCTTTGTAGTGTTGCAAGAGTTTTTTTGACTTGAATTTAACCAATCGAACATCTTTTTGCCGGTTCATTTCTCTCTTTTTTTTTGATCTTCGATATCAACGCTGTGCCAAAGCTAACTCGGGGCTCGATCTTCTTAAAAGTAAAATCTTTATGATATTTTCTTTTTGCTCTTCCATGTTGAGGATGCAATTTAGCGATTCAAAATTCAACTGTTTCACGAAACACGATATAAAAACTTGCTTGCTCCATGAAAGTTAAGAATCCAAACTCAAACTTTTTTCTAACTTGTGAGAAAGTTAATCCAAAAATCACAGAAGCAAACTTTGTTTTGTTCCTGGTAAAAAAACCCGTCATGGAAATTTTCTGAAACACATTCAATCCAAAGTTTGAGGAAAACAATATAAGTGTTCCGAAATCCGAAATCCGAAAGGTCTTTTTTCAAATCGCGCTCATTGTCCTTCCTGATTACCCAATAAAGCTTATTGGGATGGCAAAAAAGTGACAGGAACCAAATGCAATTTGAATTAGTACGACACTTGGTGAGAGAAGTAATGTTAGCCAAGTTCACCGCTTGGGAGCTGTGTGTGAGTTGTGACGCCTTCTAGAGCCAGCGTCCTGGGCTGCTCGGCACTCTCTCCGGAAAGCTTGGAGAAAAAAAAAACGTGTTTGCACTCGCCTATTTCTGTTGCCTACGGCTTTAACTCGCTTTACTTGCCACTGGCATCATTTATAAATCGGACGAGCCGTGTGTGGTTTGCGCAGTTATCTAGTTGACAGAGTATCGGAGGCATATCGATTTAGGGCCGTGTCTCCAGCAGGGCCGCACGCCAGCCTCTCACACCGTTTCCGTCTCATCTCGAAGCTCTCACACACCCACAGCCGCAAGTAACCGCTCAGTTTGCGTGCTACATGGTTGGGTCGAGGAGCGATCCACCCGATTATGTGGCACATTGTCGACGTGCGAAACTTGACTGCTGAATCATTTGCTCGAGCCGCGCTCATTCTTGCCGTCGACTTACTTCTGATCGTCACGTCACTTCTCAACATCTTTGTCATCGCTTATACGCCAGATCTTTACGACGTCATCGGATGTTACCTGGTGAGGCTGTCTTTCTGTTTCATTTTTCTTGATCAGACTCAGTATTTGTAGAATAAAAACAGAAAGTTCAAAAAAAGGATCGTAAGTATTTTTTGTTGAAATGAATCTACTTTCGATAGGGTATTACTACTGAATCCTCTACCAGCTGTGATTTCTGTAAAAAGAAGACTCGCAGCTTGCAGATTTTGCTTGAAAGCACGTTTTGAATTTTTTGAAATCGTTGCCACGTTTTGGTTTTCGAGTTTCTCTTCTGAAAAACTTTTGCATTTTTCGATTTTTACTCACTATTCCGTTTTTTTGCTTTGTATTTTCACAGTTATGTAGTTTTCTGGAAAAAGAAAGATATTTAAAGTAGCTGTCCAAATTTTCTACTTTTATCATTATCATAAATCGTGTTTCTGTCATAATTTTTGAGCCTCTAGGGAGAAATAGAAAGAAGTGTGTATACTCTGATGGCCTTTTTAGATTTCGCTGTCAGTAGCCGACTTACTGTCTGCAGTGATCGTCATCCCACTCAGCGTGTATTCTACCCTCGACGTTCAATGGCGCATTGCAGGCGACAATTCCTATCTTTGTAAAGGAGCCGCTTATGCACAAATTGCGCTTTTTTGCTCGACAGTGTACACATTTGCATGGATATGTATCGACCGGTGAGTCTTTTTTGTGTGAACACAACTTGTGCTCGAAAATTTGTGAACTTTTTAATTGTCTTAACTTTTTTCAACTCACTAATACAAGTGAACTCGAAAAAGCAAAATTTTTCTTCTTGATGAATATCTCCATCTGGTGTTCGGCTCTTCTTTGATTACTGTACTTAAAATGCTCTAATCGAAAAAGAAGCGGTTTAGCAGCTGAAAGCAAATCCTCGGCTTTTTTTTTCTAAGAAGAGCTTTCTAAGAGCTCCATAGAACGCTATAATCCTTTGAGTGCTTCTATTCCTCAAAAACATGCTTCTTTTTTGGTAGTGTGAGATATCCGTTATGCAGCGAGTCCGAATAGGACAAATGAGAGGCTCCGGCGTTTTCATGACAACAAGGCGGTTCTGAGGCGACAACACGCGAACCAGGATCATTCATGCCTAATTTTCGCACGTTTCCCTCTGTGTTCAAAAAAGAGAGAAAAGAGAACCACCGAGAGAAAATCGAAAATAATTTTTCGACTATTAAATGAGCGCCGAGCAGAAACAAAAATTGCAGGTTGCTAGCGTTGAAAGACTTTTCGCGGAAATGAAAATGTGCGGTTGCTCGAAAAAAAAACTGCGAAAAACAAGTTTTTGACAAACATACCAAGTTAAATATTAAAAATCGCAAAAAAGTTTTAAATGTTCAAAATCACTCTTCATATCTTGACGAAGGATGTTTGTTATAAATCGATTGCCGCATTTGTTGAGCTCGCTTAAGTTTCCAACGGGCAAAATCAAATTTTGATGAACTCTGACCACAAAATAGTTGAAATTTTATAGAAGGAAGGCCAAATTCGGGTTCTATTACTTTTAGGCAAAAAAAAGCGACTGCCTGGCAAAAAATGGCAGTCATCATAGTTTGCCGTTTCAAGCCCAAAGAACAAGAATTTTTCAAAGCTTTCGCATTTTTTGAGAGTTCTGGTTAATAGTGAGATGATTCTTTTTTTTTAAGTTCCTTTTTCTCAACCTTTTCTATATATCCAATGACGCACAAGGACAAGCCTTTTTCGACAAAAAATACCGTTCCAAATAATATTGCTTCTTGGATGAATTAGAAACCGACAAAAACGAGCCGCATTTCTTTCATGCCAACCTAATACTTTCCTTTTAAAACAAATATATGATTTTGTTAGGATTATTTTAGATCGGAGTTTGCAAGTGTTTCAAACTGAAATTAAAAAGAAAAAAAGAAGAAATATTTTTCAAGCAGCGTTTGAGAAAGTGAAAAAATTATGTTCCCAACTTGGAAAATTTATGTTCATACAGTTTGAAAACAAACTCCTATTTTCGAAATGTTCTGAATTTTATTTTTCAAGCTACTCTGCCATGATGAAGCCGTCACGATACAGCGAACAGTCCTTGACGAGGTGCAAATGTTGGATTGTGTTCAGCTGGCTCACCTCCATCCTGCTGTGTTGTCCGATTTTGGTTGCAAGAATGCAGGTTCTTTTTCAAACTTTTTTCTCATTTTTGTTTTCGCAACGCCCTACGGCGCAATTACTGTTTTCATTTTTCAAAAAGTTCTACATCCCTCTTTTCCAAAAAACAAAGGATGAAAGAGAAAAATTGCAATCGCCTAGGAGAAGTAATTATTTTCAGGTTATTTTCTACCAAGACGCTCAATTATGTGTGCTCGATTGGACAGCGACGTCTGCTTATAGGTTTTAATTATACTTTTTTGAATTTCTCATTAGCACCGCAAAGCTTCTCTTCACCTCTATTATCCTTAAAAATCAAATTTTTGAATTTTCTTGCTCATCACATTTTTTCAGTATGACACTGCTAGCGTTAGTGTTTTTGCCTACACTCGTTACTGTGGTCAACACGGGTTATAAAATAGTTGCGGCCATGAGAAATCCGGACGCTGTGAGTTTTTTTTCTGCTGTGTGTTATTTTCCTATCGATATTATTCTTACATACAACGTTTTTACACTTTTTTTCGAACGTTCCCCGCATAATTGTTAATTTTTGAAAAATAGAAATATCTTCCCGAAAATTGAGAAAAAAATTGGAAGAGTAACCAAAAAAACTTTCAGAAAGTAAAACCAATAGCCAAAAGATTATGGTAACTTCGACGATTTTCTCGAAAAGCCTCAGTCGTTGGAAAATTTTTCCTTCTGTCGAAATCGAAGATTTCATCTAATGAACTGGGTTATTTCCCACACAAGATAAATTTGAATGAACTCATTCTTGAGTGTTGATTTATTTGAATCTCCGGATTTGGAATGCATCTTTAAACTTTTACATGAATGCCTTAATCACGAATCGGTTTTGGAATTAATTTATTTTTTCAGCTGGACGATATTCAGCGAATGGTGATTGAGACGGATCCGAACTTTGTTTTGACGATTTTTCTTCTCGTCTCTTTTGTCTTGTCTTGGTTGCCGCTACTGTGTCTAAAAATATACGAATACTTGGTTATTCCGCAAACCGATTCAGATTTGTCCATGGTAAGTCAAATTAGGAAAAATGAATTTTTATCATTCCAATTATCAATTTATCTGAAAGTAGCTGAGAGCATATGCAGAGGTTATATTATTACTGCTAATGGGAAACTTTTCATTCTACTGTCAAAATTTTATTAGCTTTGAAAATGAGAAAATCATAGTTTCCACGGGACTCCTTCGGCCAGCTACGTTGATTATGTTTGTTTTTTTTTTCAAGTTTAGTTTTTTTCACCTTGTCGATAGGTACAGCTTCTAAAAACAAATCGATTACTTGTTTGGAAAAAACCAAAACCTTTTCCAAGTTGATTAGCATGTTGCAGGTGACTTTCATCTTTGTGTGGCTGGCGATAGCCGGACCATGCTGTAAATTTCTCATCTACATGTTCATCAACAGCTCTTTCCGCAAGTCTCTGGTTTCGTCTTTGGCGTGTACGATCTGCTGTTCTTCCGAACGACAATCGCGCTACGACTACCACGACATAGGCAACAATTCTTATCTTTAGTTGGCTTCAAAATCCTTTGAAGTTTTTGTATCCCAATGCGGGTGTGCGATCTCATGCTTTCAAGTTGTATTGATCTTGGTCTTGCTTCGTATGGTTTACTCAGGAAACTCGTTCTGGTATTTTCTTTCTTCTCTTTTTTTCGAGTATTTTTCTCTCCTTCTCAAATTGGCCTAATCTATTTTTTTTGTTAGGGACTTTATTGAATTTCGATTAAATTTTTTGCTATTCCAACAGAGACATATATTTTGAAATTTTTTAGAGCTTGAAAATAAACAATATTTTGCTATTCGAGTCATCTGCTCACAAAAGAGAGTTACGTAAACTTTTTTTAAGATGAACAAAAATGAAAAGTTCTTTCAAAAACCGGTGAAGTTTCCCTCCAACTTTTGCTGAGAAAATATTTGGGTAGTTCTCTCAAAGAAAAATTGTTCTGAGCAGCCATGAAAATGCACAGAAAGTTTCCAAATTTTTTCAGAAAAACCCAAAACAGTTCCAGTAAAAATCACAAAAATTTTGCACAAGTTTCCAATGATTCAAATGAAAAACTGATTCCTATGCTCTACAGTAGTACCTGAAAACAAAAACTATTCAGACCTTTTAAGTCGCTTTTTTTTAAACGATATATAAGAATATAGAATCCGTAAGTTAAAATAACTGTTGATGGGAACACCAAAAAGTTTGAACTTAATTATCTGATGAAGGAAGTATACTGCTGAAAAAAATGACTGATATCATGATAAAATTAAAAACTGAAGAAACTCATAAGAAAGGAGAAATCGCAACACTGACTTTTTTGACGATTTTAACGGCAAGCAGGTTATGAAATACTTTTGACACAAAAATCACAATCAATAAATAATAGACAATGTCGGTTGACAACCCAGAAATAATTCAAAATAGAATTAGCAAAATGTCATTTTGGCTGTTGAGAGGTCGTGTTTCCCGTTGAAACCACTCTGCGGAACACAGAAGGCAACGTGAAGCGCTTGCTCAAAGACGACTGAAATGAAAAATTATCATAACCAACATATCTGCGAGAGTTTCGATGAACCAAAAGACGACGAGAGCTATCGGATAATTTTATAAACCGAGTTTCTTCTTCAAGATACTTTGTTTTTTTTTCACTATTCCAAATAACTCTTGAAGAGAGATCTGTAGGCCCCGGAAAAAAAGTGAGTGACGTATGGATTACATATTTTCAAGAGCAGAACAATTAAAAATCAAAAAAATAGTTTGTTAAGTCGGTTTAGAATAATCTCAGGGACTCACTTTTTCGCACTTTATAAAATTTAAATGCTACATAAGATGAAAGAAAAAAAAATTTTAGTCAATAAAAAAAAGAGATTGAGGTAGGAACTAATTAAGCTGTACAAAAATTCAAAAGAAATATAATAAGCTAAAAAGAAATATGAATAATAATAAAAATAATAACCTGAGTGCATAGCAGAAAAATGATGGTGAGAGCGAGAAGAAGAAGGAGTAACAAAGAAGCCACGGTTGATAGTAAAACGCAGGTACGAATCGTCGTGAACATATCCCCGGCCGCCTGAAACCAAAAACTTTTTCTCAAATACAAATTCAGACTCGCTGTTCGGTTCATCGGTGAGCTCTGTGCTATAAATTCTCTTTTTTCGATAATAATTGGTGAGAGCAAAACAAAACTCACCCTTGCAGCAAACTGAATATCTTCCATTCCGCAAGCTTTGAAACAAGTGTTTCCGAAAATGCCTCCTCCTCCACCGGAGGCTGTTGATCCTTCTTCCCCGTGCATTTCTACAAAAGTGATCCTCTGAGAAATAATATCTCAAGGTTACCTGGATTTGTGCCCATAATGTTTGATATCCCACTTATTGTACGTGATACGTCGGAAAATAACTGCGGTAAGTTGACTTCCCTTTCGCCCATTAACTCACCTGAGGTTGATCGAGGAAAAAACTATAATTGAAACTAAAAATGGAAAGTTAAGTACAGAGATATTTATTGGAATTCCAGCCGTTTCTAAAATGTATTATTTCAAATAGTTTAAATGGAAAGCGAATAAAAGAATACAGGCTTCAAAGCGAAGAAGTCTATTTTTTTTTAATTTAACGACGTACTGTTTGATAAATGTTTTTTGAGAGTTTTTTTTTTTGGTTTTTTCTATATTGAATTGTGTTTACAACAGGTCGAATGTTTCTGTCAAAAACTTTACAGAGTTGACAATTTTATCAAAAATTGAAAACACTATAAAATTTGTTGAAGATGAAATTTGCGTAAAATTTTTAGTTTCACTTTGGCTTATCGGAAAGCAGAACAGAAAAAAGCGGAAAAGTCTAACAGAAATGCAATTTTGTTTCATTTATTTTCGAAACAGGAAGAAACTTGAAATTGCAGAGTTTGAAATCTCGGTCGGAAAATCTAATTTATTATATCTAGTTGAAATTAAAATGGTCATGAGGATGATGAATGGAAATTTTTCAGACTTAAAAACTCGGAGAGTAAAAAAACAAGGTGCACTACAGATTGAAATTCGTGGTGGAGCACGCCGAGAGAGACATTTCCGGCATAAGAGGAAACATGTCCTTCTTTTTTTCCGCTGTAATGGCCGTTGTCCGAAGTTTTGTTCTATTATAGTCTGAAGGTTTACTTCGCAAAAAATATTCGTTTTGAACAATTTGAACTTTTCACAACATTTAAATCATGTGGAGTTGAACCCCTTCGTCTCTTCTTTTGAACTTTTTTTTTCTGTTCTAAAGCTTTGGGCTGAAAAAAAAGAAAGTTTTGAGATAAGATAAAATTGTTTTCTGTCGTTATAGGTATACATTTCTTGGGAATGAAAGTTTTTAAACGGAAAACCCAATAGTTGATATTTGTTGAATGGGTACGTCAGAAAGAAAGTTCAAAAAGTGGGTCAAAATAAGAAGAAGACCAAATCGAAGCAAAAGCGGACGGAAGGATAACAAAGAAGCGAAGAGCAGAAGTGGTGGACCGTTTGCAAACAACGTGCACGAGAAGGAGCGCAAAGAAAGCTGACAGCGGGCTCCACGGCCGTTAAGCTTTGCGGTGCTGCAGCTCCGCGAGCCAAACGGTTACAATCCGACGATTCATGGAAAACAGGTCAACGGCTTGAGGGACTGGATCCCGAGACCTTCGTGCAAACATCGTCGGCGCGCCTGTCAGCTTCACACTCTCCAATTTGCGTTTTTCCATTTTCTTTTTTTTTCTAGAATCAGGAGCAGGAAGCCATAGACCGGAGTTGCTCAAAAAGAAAAAAATAGACACGTTTCCTGCAGGACACCATATCCGTGTTGAACAAAATTGTGAAAAAAAAACCTACTTTTCGTAGTGATCTGACAGTGCCGTTGCGTCTTCGAGCCTCAAAGCTTTGGCGAGAAGACTTTTCGAAACCTTTTCTACCAATACTTAATCACAGATGATCATAATACTTTTAATGAACTAATGTTGCTGTTTATTTTATTATTACGCACACAGTATATCTTCAACTTCTTTACCAATCTGTATTGAAACTAAAAAAATGCAATGAACAAACTATGTAGTTGTTCAAAAAAAAAAATTTTTGCTTTTTTAAAATTATTTTTAAGTCTCATTTTAAAAACAGAAAAAAAGAAAGTTTCCATTTCCAAACTTGATTAACACCGAAAATTGCAACTTTTTGCAACTCGTACGGAAAAAAATAGAAACGGAGATGTTTCTTGATCCTACAATGCGCGTCATAGTTATATCCTCATATTTGCAGTTTTCGAAAAATATGTTGAACTTTCTACGGTTAAACTTATTCTATGATAAACCTTAGTTGAAATGACTAACATCGGAGAGAAACTACGCAAAACTCAGAACAAAAATTTTGTCATTCGTCAAAAATATTTTTTTGAACTGGTCTTAACTATAAACGCACCCTGGGCCCTAACTCATTTTGGCTTTTGTTGGAACTTCTGCTTTTCTTCTTGATTTCAAAACAACACACAAATGAATAGGAGGCCACACCATTACACTTAATTTTGAATCAAGCAATTTTATTTTCAAACCATCCGAAAAGCGAAAATAATCGAAAGTTTTAGAGAAAAAAATGATTGCTGATAGAAGAGAAACGAAACTTACTATTCATGCAAATCGAAGACTTTTTTGAAAAGCTATTTTTGTCTTGACCATTCCTTTTCTCAATCACCCGAGTATTCATTTTAACCAAAACTGACGGGAATTTGAACTTAGAAAGTTTTATATACATTAGAAACATATTAAGTTGGTGCGTAATTCTTGATTTTTTTTTCTTTTCTTCTAGTTTCTCTTTTTCTCCGAAGAAAACGGCTAATATCATTTAATCTATTCTCTATCTGCATTGACCACTTGCTGCCACCGTCCAGGCAGACGCTCGACACTGTCCTTCCAGAAGGACGCTGGCCGAGAGGAAAAGTATGAGGTCAAACCGAATTCGACAACGCTCTCTGTTTCAATTTGCTTCTCCCTCAGGTGATGCGGCAGATGGGAGAACAGGTAGTAATCGGAGAGAGCGATGTCAGGACTGTACGGTGGCAGCACCATAATAAGTCAGCCATAGCTATGCAGCACAATCTTGGTGACTTCTGCCGTAAGGGGTCTGACGTTGCCATGTAGCGACGCGATCTTTGGACTGCTGCTCTTTAGTGGATAAGAGCTGAATCTAGAGTTTTTGCGGTTTAAAAGAGTATTTATCACTGGTGAAAGTGTCACTAACCGTCAGAAGCTCCTACCCTTTCTTGCCAACCTGGGACCAAAAACAGCAGACTACTTTGTTTTCTGAGATGAAAGTTCGGTTAAGATTCGTGGCTTGCTGCTCCTTTTTATGCAATCAGTGTTTCTTGATGTTTAATGGGAAGTAGATGGTTCAAACATTATCTCAAAAAAAGATAATGATCAGAAGTCGTCTCCATTTGAAAATACAGGATAAAAAATGATTGCCTTTGACTTGTGCTTTTCCCAAAAAATCGCTCACTTTTGACTTTTCGCATCGGTCGAGTTTTGAGGACTTCTAAAAAGCTTTCGATCCCGAATACTGGGATAGTTGCTACTACTAATGTCTCTATTAATTATACAAAAAATATAGCTCAGTGCCTCCATTGCGGAGCGCAGGGCATCGAAATGCAACGCGACCAGCTGACCCAGAGGAGGATTTTCGACGAGAGAAAACCGACGTTGCCGACATTCTTGTAATGGCTAATCATTGTATGGCAAAGGAAAGACTCCAAAAATTACATACAGAAAGTTTCGATGGACGGCGACTGCGGGTTTTTCAGAATGAGGACATGAAAATATTAAGAGCAAATGTGGATTTGTCCTGGCTTGCGCATTCCGACTTTTATCACTGATTAGTGTTGTAGATCTACTCTGTTTTTTCGTAAATGAAAGGTGAACAAGTATAACATAATCTGCAGAAACCTCAGCTTCCTGAAGAAAACTGAAGTATATCTAGGTATTTTTGAAAAAAAAAACTATCAAGAATTACGCACCAACTTAATATGTTTCTAATGTATATAAAACTTTCTAAGTTCAAATTCCCGTCAGTTTTGGTTAAAATGAATACTCGGGTGATTGAGAAAAGGAATGGTCAGAGCAGAAATAGCTTTTCAAAAAAGTTTTCGATTTGCATGAATAGTAAGTTTCGTTTCTCTTCTATCAGCAATCATTTTTTCTCTGAAACTTTTGATTATTTTCGCTTTTCGGATGATTTGAAAATAAAATTGCTTGATTCATAATTACTGGAAATGCTGTGGTCCCCCACTCACAGTGTTAATATGAAATCAAAAATAAAAGGAAAAATTTCAACACAAGTAAAAAATAAGCGCTTCTCAGAAATGATTTGGTCAACTGCATCAAGGTCCCTTCCACTTCGTTCAATAAGGATAGGACCACCTGGAAAATTTTGACTTTCATTGGTGGTTTTTGGTCAATTTCTCTTTTTGATGAGTGGTTTTTTTGTTTTACGGTTTTCCTTCCATATATTCCAGGTTTAAACATTCATCGAAAATAGGGAAAAAAGACTTTTTTTGAGTTTGCATCAAAATATTCAAGCGAATGATTTTTTACAGTACTTTGAATGAACTTATCTTATTGATAGAGACATTTTAACATTTAAAAGAAAAACAAAAAAAGTTTGAAAAGCATTCTTTTAAAAGTTAGAAAACCAGTTACAAGATGGTGTATCATGACCGAATTTCAGACTGTCGTCGTTTTCGACCGTTTTTCTTTTTGCATGTAGTCAAAAAAAAGACACTTAGTTGGATTGGGTAAGAATTGGCGATCCTCGAAAATCAAAGGAAAAAACACCCTTCCGACTGCTACTCGAACTTTTTGAGGTACATATAAATAAATCATATAAAAAGTTCTAATTCTAGTAGAAATTGTTTTATTGCACGTTTTTATGCTTTATATTGTTGACAAAACTAAAAACCCGCCAAACGCTCTATTTGAAACAAAACCTTCGATGAGCGTGGGTACCATTTTCTCTACATTTTCTCAAGCTCATAGCACCTTTGAGAATTTTCAAAAAAGAAAAAGTTGAACTGCCAGTCGGCTTTATACAGAAAGAAAAACGGTCGAAAACGACGACAGTCTGAAATTTGGTCACGATACAACGTCTTGCAACTGGTTTTCTAACTTTTAAGCGAATGTTTTCAAGCTTCTTTTTGTTTTTCTGAATGTTAAAATGTCTCTTTTAATAGGATAAGTTCATTCAAAGTACTGGAAAAAATCATTCGCTCGAATATTTTGATGCAAACTCAAAAAAAGTGTACTCTGAATCGAATGGCACTCTCAGATTTTTGATATCTTTCCGTATTTTGCCAAAAAGTCCAAAATCGAGGGGGGTCCTATCCTTATTGAACGCGGTGTATAATACGAAATAATCCATATTCTTAATTGCTCATTAATCGCTTCAATTTAACTATTGATATATTACTGATTTTGAAGAAAACAAATCGGAATAAAAACTTTTTTTTTTACTGTTTTCATGGTAGTTCGCCTGGCAGTGTTTGTAGTTCGAGAGAGTCTAACTGGAAAATTTTCCCCCAGTACTAAGGCCAAGCGAAACAAAACAGATATCCAATTTTTTAGGCCAAGCGAATATAAAATTTTGAGCTGAATAGGATTTGAGGCACCTGAACTACTTTTTATTGCTAATATATACATAAATTTTTCGAAATGACTTTGACCGGAAATGACAGCATTTGAGCATTAAAAATTTTGCACTCAGGAAGTTGAGACATAGTCGACTCAGATGTGGAAAACCATAAATACCAATTTCTTCACGATTTTTCAAATTTTCTGTCATCCCGGACCAATAGAAAGGGTCAAAAACCATCCTCATACCGAAGAAAGGCGATCTGACCAATCTGAATAACTTCCGAACAATCTTACTCTTTATTAGTCGTTTACAAGTTGTTCACGAAGGTCATTGTCAGAAGACGGGAAAAGAAGCTCGACGACTACCAACCCAACCAACGTCCGGACATATCGACGCCTTGACCCGAGTCATAGAACGACATCGGGAGTACCACCTTCCCTGGCCATGGCCTTTGTCGACTATCGGAAAGCCGTCGACAGTGCCGAGATCAACGCGGTTCTAAACCTCGCTCGTAACAGCCGGAGTATCTTCACGTTGCATTGACTTCATCGAGACGTGCAACGAGGGAACGTAAACAATGGTCCAGCTGAGGAAGCCTCGGTCTCCAGCGGAAAAGGCGTCAGAACTGTTTTCTAGCTTAAAGCAAACATTTTTGAAATGTTTCGGTTTCTCAGTTTTGTTGATTCCAGGTTTCAGGCGGTAACTCATTTGACTATTAGGGTTGGTCAGAAAGTTTTTGCGGTTTTTGATACTCGCCCCTTGCGAGAGATTTTTGAACTGGACTTTTAGACTGGCCTGACGAAGTTATATGACATTTCAGAGCGCGTTTTTGTTTTATAGTGTAATTGTATCAAAAATAACTCATTTCTTCACGCCGAGCGGTCGGTCTCTCTTCCGCTCTCGCTCGGAGAGTTGATAATCCGTCGTCCGCAAGCCCTGGACAAGCTGGACGTCGTACTGCCCCTACATGTCAAAAGCACCTGTTTTTGGAACGCCCAACGTGAGAACATTGCTCTCCAACGAAAGACTCGTAGTCCTCGAGAACGCGGTCAGGTTGGTGAACTTTGACATCCTAGGCCTCTGCGAATTCTCGCCGGGCCGGCACTGGTAGCCTCGTCTTGAATGACACCAAGCACATACTCTACTACCACGGAACATCATCTCAAGTAGGAGTAGGGTGCCTTGTGCACAAAGACTTGGCTGCCAGTGTTGAGTTCACACCTGTTAACGATCGCCTCGCTTTCATCGATGTCAAGATCAAATAAGAACGTATAAGAATCTTTTAAGTGTACGCTCCAACCACGGATTATGCCGATGAGGTATGTTCAATGTTACTAGAGGACCTAGAGGAGGCTCTGAGTCACCTCCAACGTCGTGATCGGCACCCGGGGGCGGACGTGACTTATTCCTTGACTTTAGGTGACTTTAATGCAAAAGTTGGCAGTAAGATCGAAACCGAATCCTCTCTCGGTTGCCATGGCGTTGGAGTCCGTAATAACCGTGGGGTAACCTTTTTGAGTTCTGCGAGGCGAATAGGCTGAGGATCTGGAACACCTTTTTCAAAAAGCGTGTTAAGAGAAAGTGGTCCTGGAAATCTCCCGATGGCATCACACACAATTCAATAGACTACGTCATCGCGGACCGTCGTTGCCCGATCTACGACGTCGATGTTATTGCCAATTTCCAGTATATCACCGACCACCGCCTCATACGAGCAAAAATGAAGCTGAGCTCACGTCACGTGAATAAACGCGCCACCTCTAAGCGTGTTTTTCACAAATCTCTCTTCGCGTATGCCGTCGAACAAATATCCAACGAACACAGACCACATACGTATGAAAGATTGAGAAACGTTATGAGCAGAGCTTCAAAAGTTGCAACGACTTACGAACCGATCCCTTGTCGGTTCTCCACGAAGACTCAAGGGCTCTTTCAAGAAACGTCATCTCCTTATGTCGAAAAACCAACACGCCTTCTGGTCGACTCGAGTTCTGCTTAACTAACAAAGCACTCCGCATCTCGATAAAGGATGACATTGAAAGAAGACGTCACTCGAAGATTGACAATGCCATTGAAAAACATCGAAGCGTTCTAAAGGTTATGAAAGAAAGCCAAGTCTGTTCAACCGCTCTGACGCAACCCCAACGAGAAGATGGAACGATTGCTGCGTCAAAGAAGATGTCGCGGAAACTGTTCAGCAGTTCTATAATACTCTACACCTCGTTGGACAGTTCTCCAGCCCTGGTCTTACCATCGCAAGAAGACTTCCCTCCGATACTGGCTGACAAAGTTCGTGCGGCGTTGAAGAAAGCCAAAAAGAAACAAAAGCTTCTGGGCCGGATATGGTCACTCAGGAGATGCTTCGCGTGTGAAGACATCGTCGTTCCACACCTAGTGACGATCTTCAACGAAAGCCTCGTAAATGAAAGAGCTCCACATTCAAGGCCGGACTCTGTCGTGCGACTGCTACACAAGAAAGGAAACTGCCTAGACATAGGAAACTACCGCCCAGTAGCACTACTGTCCGTCGTGTACAAACTGTTCACCTCGATACTTCGAAGAAGAGCTACGCGTGAACTGGAAGCTGCTCAACCCATAGAGCAAACTGGTTTCCGATCTGGATTTCGACGGCAGAAAACACCCTGGTCGTGACCGAGATGATCCAGAAGTCTCAGAAATACAAATTCCCCTTGTACCTGATGTTCGTCGACTACAAGAAAGCTTTCGATTCTGTGGAGTTCGGTTCTCTCTGGACGGCTCTCAGCGAGTGTGGAGTTCATTCTGAAGATTGATATGACTCTGAAAAACATCTACGAAGAAGCAGAAATCTTTGCCAGAATTCGAGGACAAGATGTACCAGTTCGGATACTGAAAGGCGTGCGTCAAGGGAGACACTATTTCTCCAGATTTGTTCAACGCCACCCTCGAGCACATTTTTCGAAGGCCTCGACTGGCAGAACTATGGATTCTCTGTGAACGGGACAACTTTTGTCGCACCTCCGTTTTGCTGATGACATCGTGCTGTTTGCATCCAGTACGCAGAAGATCCAAGAAATGGCTAACGAGTTGGCGAAAGAAAGCAAGTAGGCCGGCTTTGGCAATTACTTACTTTTTACTTTGATACTTTGATGGTCCATCTTTGCTGATGTTCTCAGCGTGGACCACACGTTCTCCAGGCGGCTCGGTCTTTGCGCGACGGCCATCCAGTGGCGGCCTGGCTGACTGATGTTCTTGCGGAAGTAGTCCGTCCACTCAGTCGGTGGGCGCCCGAGTGGGCGCTTGATGTTTCTCGAAATCCAGTGTGTTAATCTCGTGGACCAGCGGTCGTCTTGACTGCGGATGACGTGGCCGCCCCAACGATGTTTCCCGCGTTGTATGTGCTCTTCTAGATCCCGGATTTGGGATAGTTGACAGAGGTCTGTGCTCCTTTGTTCTTTTTTCCACTGCTCGAAGCGAGTGGTGTCGATGAGAGCACGTTCCAGTGCGCGGTAGGAAGTTCGTAGGGCGGTTGCATTTTTTTTCGTGTCAGGCCAAACTTCGGTACCGTAGGGGATGGCAGGGATTATCGACGCTTCGAAGATGTGAGCTCGCAGTTTCGGGTCTTTCAGCTGACGTGACTTCTTTGATGGAGTTGAAGGCGGCCCATCCAGCGCGTTTGCGTCTGCCGATCTCTGCTTGCAGGTCGTTCACCATGTTTACTTCCCGGCCAAGGTAGATGTAGGATGTGACCTCCTGAAGGTCGCGGCCCCTCAAAGGTGACTTTTGCCTTGGTCGCAGAAGCGGTTCTTCATCCACTGCGTCTTCTTGACGTTCATCTTAAGGCCGATCTTCTTGCCGACTTCGTCCAGATCGTTCAGCATGGAGGACAGTTCGGTGGTGGAGCTTGAGAAGAGTACGATGTCGTCGGCGAAGCGGAGGTTTGTGAGGACCTTGCCGTCGATGTTGATGCCTCTGATGTCTGTACTGTCCTCCCAGTCGTGCTCTTCGTCCCATCCAAGTTGGCGCATCGCGTCTTCTAGTGGGGTGCAGAACAACTTGGGGGAGATGGTATCTCCCTGGCGAACACCTTTCCTGATGGGGATCAAAAGCTTCTTGTCGAACAGCTGGATGGTCGTGGACGTTCCCTCGTTGCTGCTGGCAATCAGCTCGACGTACTTCGTGGCGACTCCGGCGGAGGCAAGAGCATTCAAAACGGCGTTGATCTCCACGCTGTCGAAGGCCTTGTTGTAGTCGACGAAGGCGTGGATGTGGTCGAAGGCAAGAGTAGTTGCGTCGGAAGCCAGCCTGCGAAGGCGGTTGGAAGTTGTCGAGTTGCTTCTCTAGTCTGTTGACGATGACCTTGGTGAACAACTTGTAGACGACCGATAAGAGGGAGATCGGTCTGAAGTTGTTCAGGTCGGTGAGGTCGCCCTTCTTCGGAATGAGGATCGTCTTGACGTTTTCCATTGTTCAGGAATAGAGGCTTCGCTCAGGTACTTGGAGAAGTGCCGGGCAAGTAGTCGGTACAGCGAGTCTCCTCCAGTCTTCAGCAGTTCGGATGAGATGTTGTCGAGTCCTGCGGCCGTTCCGACCTTTTAGCTTCCTGATGGCGTACTTGACTTCTTCGGGAAGGATCGGGGGTTCATCTTCTGGTGGCGGCGTTGGTGTTCTGGGGACGGGAACGTCGCTTCGGAAGAGTTTCGTGTAGAAGTCGACCGTCAGGCGCTCCATCTCGTTCCTGACGTCTTCAGCTGGCCGTTCTCGTCCTTCAGTGCTGTCATCACCGTTCGCTCGTCGACGAGCTCGAACTTCTTCTTCTTGAGGCTTCGACGTTTCTCAGCTGTCTGAAGAAGTGCACTCCTGCGTCGGTTGGCGAGAGACTCTTGCACGGGCCATTCTGCAGGCTTTGTCGATCGTCAGACGCTCTAGGTGCGTGGCCTGCGGGTCTCTCGTTTGACTTCTCTCTTCTTCGCAGCAGATCTTTCGCTCGTTGGTCGAGTCGCGGCGGTAGAGACAAGGTCTGTCGAGCTGCAGTTTCTGCACACCTGATGAGGCCATTGCAGAGGGATTCGTAGTCGGCTGTCCGGGTCGTCGAGAAGCTGCCAGTCGTGCTCCGAGATATTCTCCTCCAACGTGGTGATGTCGTAGGTTGGTCTTCTCGGTCTCGATGGCTGGTGGTAGTCTTTCTTCAGGAACTTCTGGTTCAGACGGACCTTGGCGCGAACGAGTCGATGGTCGGATCCAACGTCGAAACTGGGTAGTACGGCAACGTCGAGGAGAGACCATTTCCGGTTGGCCAGAATGTGGTCGATCTCGTTGGTGGTGTCTCCGTTGGGCGATTTCCAGGTCCAGCGTCTCTGATCAGGCTTCTCGAAGAGAGAGTTGCCGTGGTAGAGCCTTCTGGAGTTGAGAAGATCGGCTAGGCGTTCGCCGTTGTGGCTCCGAGCTCCGAGTCCATGCTTCCCGTGACGAATCGAGGGAGTGGTGTACTTGCCCATTTTCGCGTTGAAGTCACCCAGGACGAAGATGTAGTACGCCTTCTCCCGTTGGATCGTTTCCTCGAGCTTCCGGTAGAAGTCGTCAAGCTCCTTTTCCTTCTCTTCCCTTTTAGTCTTGTCGGATTCGGCTTCTGGTGAGGTCGGCGAGTAGACGTTGATGATGGTGAGTCTTCCTCGCTTTCCTAGGTTGAGTCGGAGGGATGCCGAGACGGGCATTGACGATTTCGTGCGAGTCGACAAGGTGACGAGGAAAACCGACGCCGCCAACGTTCTTCCCAGGGACTTTTGTGGCCGAGGATGAGAAGTTCACCGTTTGCCCAAGTTTACAGCTGGTCTTGAGATTTTTGTTTCCTGGAGCGTCACTATGTCGATGAGTGCGTTTCGGTTTGCCGCGAGCAATTGCTCTTTTTGCTGCATCGGGAAGCGAGCGAGCGGCAGTTGAGGGTTCCGAAACGTAGACAGTCACCGTGGCGCGTCTCGTAGTCCGTTTCTATGCGGTATCCTGTTGCTCTGGAGATTTGATCGCCCCTCCTCGGC